>JANIJG010017509.1:0-31161 GCA_024611175.1 Megaceryle torquata | reverse complement strand
GGGCTCTGAGCAACCTGCTCTAGTGGGAGGTGTCCCTGCCATTGGCAGGGGGGTTGGAACTCGATGAGCTTTAAGGTTCCTTCCAACCCTGACAATTCTGTGATTCTATGATTCTATAAGGATCTGATAAGCAGTTTCTAGTTCTGTTCCATTTTGAAGTTGCAAGTTTTTGCTAAAAACTTAATGCTTTTAAAACAAAGCAGTTAAATGTCTTTTTACTTTGAATCTTTTTTTAACCTGAAATACTTAGAATTTGACAGTCAGTTGTATAATGCTAAATTAGGCTGCAGTTCAAATAAAATGATATGCACAGAAAATAACAGGAAAAGTACTCTTTATGCAGTGCACTGAAAGCAGCAATTTATGTAAGAGATTGAATAAATTTAAAGCAATGCATGAAGAGGAGGCTGTTACAACAGGCACGTCAGGGTCTCTTATAGTTTAGAATACTGCTAATACATCGAAAAGATCCTTCAGTGTTTTGGCTGCTGTGTGTTATTTTACAGCACATCTCTAAGAATTCAAGTAAAATGATCCAAACATCTGTAGCCAGAGGGGTTGAAGATCATTTTTGGGTATCATTCTCTGCTGAAAGCCACTGAATTCTGCAGATGCAGAAGGGGCATTTCCTACTTGTCTTTCTGACTGCCAGTGATGGGAAGCATCTCAAATGTCCCACTCTCTGCTTTGTTTCCTTGTTAGATCACACTGCTTTAAAAAGTGAAAATGTTGAGCTTAATATAATAAAATTATTGTTCAACTATTAAAAAAACCCCCAAATATTTTCTGCTTATTGACCTTCTAGTACAGATAAGCATGTAGCTAGAAATTTCTGGTGCTAGAGCTATTCCTTGCATTCCACGTTAGCTACATGAAGGAAAAAAGAGACAGGGAATTTGAAGGAAAATTAGTCAGACATTTCTTCCCTGCCTAAATGATGTCTTTATTTAACCATAGAAACTGGTTTTTAGAGAGTAATTCATTGATGGCAGGAACAACTGTTTTCAGTTTCTTTATTTTCTCTTACACTATTTCACCATCACATCTACATCTGATGTGCTTAGGTGCTGTCAATCTTGGATGTCTTGTTACATTTCACAAAATTTATGCAAGTGAAAATGTACATGGAATTTCACTCCAGGTTCTATAAGCATTGAGCTTCTAGTAACAACATATTTAAACTTAAATCTGAATAAGATGATAGAATGAGCTCTGACGGGAGCAAATATTTTGGGAACCTAAGGGAGGAGGGAGTGGGTTGAGGGAGGGGTTGTCCTTTTTTTCAAACTGAATTAAAAATATGATTCATTATAATTCTAATGTTAACTTCAGCTTTAGAGTGACAAAGTCTCAGGCTAGAATGTCATAAAACCAAGACAAACACTTTTTCTTGTACAAATCTTTCAGACCAATGTCAAAATAGGTCTTGGGTTAGTTAAGCTAAAGGGAGAAGTTTTGATGCTACGTGACAATTTTTATTTCAGTCGAGCTGGGAAAAAAAAACTCTGGTGCCTGAGCTATGTAAGAGCTCACTTTATGATTTTGCATATTGATGTAATTACTTTAAAGTTACTTTAAATCAACACTGATAAAAGGGAAAGTATCAAACCACTGGTGTCTCCTTTCAGAAGGAAAAAAAAATATTATGGATGTTTGAAAAGCACACCCACATGTAAACATTTGTTCCTGTATAGTAGATTCCTAGATGGGAATGCCCACCAACAACTGTGTGGAAACTACCACTGTGTAGAATGATTGTAGCCTTTCAGAATTTCCATGTGTATTTACTTCCTCTATCTTAATATTCAGGTTTCCTTCTCAGTCAATTATGAGATGAATCAGTCAGAGGCTCAGGTTCAGACTGATGTAAGTTGTATTTCCCTTTAATTTGTTGATATAAAGATTTACTTCTATTTTGTGGGTTCTTAAAACATCTGCAAATAATTTTTCATTCTCTCCAGATCGCACTGGGTGTGTTGGGTGGGCTCGCAGTGTTATGGTCCCTTCTCAAGACTGCAGCCTGGAAGAGGCGTACAGGAAGCTCTATAATTGACTTACAGGTATAAATAGCTGGCAACCTAAAAAGGGACACATCTTCCTGTCTTTAAGGGAGACCTTTGGTATCATTCCCTGTGATAACAACTATTCTGTTTCTTAAGGTAGCTCAAATAATTTGTAGCCTAGTTGCGCAGAATGATGACCTGGAGTTAGGCTCATTGGGGAGGAAGGGGTTTTTTTATGGATTCTGATGGATTAAAAAATACTTTTGATAAAAATAAAGGTATTTGCAGAACTTCCACAACTGAGTGGACAAGTTTTCAGCTTAATTCTTCTTGGAACAAAGACTAGCATGTGGGAGCTTCAGATATTGAATATATCATAAATAGATGACCACAGTAGAGAATTTTTATTCGAGGCTACTTTTCAGTACTAGACTTTGCTGTAGTGTGAGCTGCATAACATTTCATAGGAATGGACATATGCATTGCTTGGTTAGCTTTACAGATCTCTACAGTGTGTTTTTATAATTGCAGACAGTTTTGAAGTTCTTGCTGTTTTATGCTGGAGACCTTGCCAACGTTTTCTTTATCATCACAGTGGGCACAGGGATTTATTGGCTTGTGTTCTTCAAAGTAAGTGTCCTTCTGTGTTATGAAAACCAATTAATAATGCATATATTTTTACACAAACATTCATTTTATTTCTTTTTCTTTTTCTTTTTTTTTTTTTTTGCCTTTCTGGTCAGACTATTGAGGCAAGTTCTATAGCATATTCTACTTGGCGTGCTTAAATTTTTTGTGTTCAGCTGTTTCTTTTCCGTAGGATTCACTGTACTTGCAGTCTGCTTAATAGTAATTTAAAGTATTTTACAAATATCAAATGATTACACATTAAAAATTTATCTTTTCCTGCAAAATGTTATTGATTCACTCTTAAGCTCTTAGTGTGTTGTTACGTGTGCCATCCATGCTATTTCAGTGTAACTTCTTAATTTTAGGCTCAGCAGTTTGTCTCTGTCCTTTTACCACTTCCATCTCAAGAAGAAGACTTTGTTACATACATAGCATGTGCATTTAGTTTAAAGGTAAACATTTTTTTTCCTCAGGCATTCTATATATATATCTATCTATGCTTCTATATATTTTCAGTAGGCTTGTTTTTAAATATCTTATACAGTTCATTTTAGTACAGACATAAACAATTATTTTAGTCTAAGAATTAACTCATTTTTCCATATACATTTATTTTGTGTAGTCTTTATAGGGGAGAAAATGTCTAAGGAAGATGGTCTATGGAAAATTTTTCTTTGAAGGATAAAGGTGTAAAGAACTCCAAATAAAATAATGCCCTATCAAGAAAACAAGTGCTTTTTTTTTTTTTATAAGCACTTTCAGCTTCTGATTAAAATAATTAAGTTCAAACATACTTGTAGAATTCAGAGATCAGTATTCTGTCTTCATGGGAGTACATAAAGTACATACTTTAAAGTATCTTATTACTTAGGAGTAGCATATGGAATTGGAATTCATAATACAGGTTAATATACGATGGGGAAATAGTTATTTTTTTAATTTGTAATTTAATCTGTATTTTCTTCATAAATTTGGGCATCATCAGATGAGTTAATATTATTTCAAGCTTTTACATTAAAAAAAAATCTCAAAAATTGATAACAAAGTTGCAGTCTCAAGTTTAGTCAATATATTGCTCATTATTTTTAATGAAGGACGTGTAAGGATACGTGTAAACTTTGTCTGTACGCTGTTGCTGTCCTCACTTGTTACATTTCTCCTCTTTCTTTTTCAGGCTTTGCAATTCTTACAGTTGCTGGTGTCACAACTTAGTGTAGATATTTTCTTTATTGACTGGGAAAGACCTAAGGGCAAAGTTCTTAAAGCAATTGAAGGTAACTCTATGTTTGTATCAACAGCTTTGGTTAAAGTTGGCTATTGCTGTCAAGTATTAAATTTCAAAGCCTTACTGTATTTATTCATTTTAGGTGAGGGTGTTACTAAAAGTGCTGCTGCACCCGTGAGCATATGGAGGACATACTTTATAGCAAATGAATGGAATGAAATTCAGACAGTGAGGAAGATAAATCCCCTGTTTCAAGTGCTTGCAGTTCTTTTTTTTCTGGAGGTATTCTTACTACAATTGTTATTGTTACTAATTTTTTATAATTCACAACCGCAGCGTAACAGAGGGATCTGTCCATTCTTGCATTCTCAGAGGTAACAGGGGATGACCTTCAAGTTCATTGGAAAACATGTAACTTAGTAAATTAAAAATATTGATACATTTTTTAAATGGCTGTGTTTGTATGTATGTCTAGGTCGCTGCAATAGTTCATTAAGGAAGACTTCAAAAAAACCCAAACCAACCTTCAGTTCCCTTAGAGACCTTTGTTAGTTTTGCTTGGGTTTTTTTAAGGTAATGAATAACCTGATAAATCTGTGTACACACTCAATTCTTTATTGGCCTACTGGCTCCCTCCTGCCACGGTCTACAGCTTTATTTCTGGTTTCATATTTATCTGAAGGGAGCTTCCTTCCTGCTAATCTGCCATAGTGACCTTTTATAAAGCAGGAACTGAAATGTACCAGTTCTGTTCCTGATGACATAACACAAGGCAGTATGCCTCCAGTTACAGCTTAAGGGTATGTGAGAAACTGTGCTGTAGCTTTTCAAAAACATTTTGGTTTCTTTCTTCTGTAGTTTGCCAAGTACTTTTATTTTGAGAATCATTCTTAAAGCGTGTGGTGTCTCTATAGTTAGTTATGTGAGGTTCTTTCACATATTTTTAGTACTTCTATTCATTTTGTGTTTCTGTTTCTAAGTTTCCTATTTTTGTTTTAAATTACATACAGTAAAAAAACCCAAACAAAACCCCAAACAACCAAAAAAAAATAACCCTACCTCATTCACTACAGCAATATTTTTACTGCTGGTAAATACAGGCCAGGACCAACTTAGGTGCTGTGTTACAAGGAAGGAATGGAAGAAAAAGAGAGCAGCCTGTGTTCCCAAAACTAACTAGTCTCAGGTTGCTCTTCGTAGGCTTCTGGTATTACTGGGAGGGAGAGGCTACTCTCAGTAGAGAGCGATTAACACCTTGCTAGATAACTCCTGCTATGAATTGCCCTCTGCAGAATCACTCTCTAGCCACTGATGGTGGAGGCAGTAATGAAAGATACCCAAGTAGGCTAAAACTGGTATTTGAGAAAACCTCAGACTATCTTTATGACTTTATTGACGTGCTGGAGTTTGGAATGTAGCTTCCCAAGGAGTACAGTGCATGGGGTAGGTACGGCAGTCAGCTGCTCACTAGAGGGGGAACTTCTCTACTGCTCACAACCTGCCTTCCTGGGTTGGCAGTTTTGATAAAGTGACCATTCAGTTCTCATTAATCAGGGTGACAGGATGTACAATAGTAGAAAACAATCCAGGAAAAATAATAGTTGGAGGACATTGGAAAGCATAGAAGGAGTCTCCCTTCCCTCAGGCTTCATGTCTGGCACCAGAGCAGCCGCTGGTTGGCACTGGTCTCTGTGGCAGTGCTGACTGCTAGTGCAGATAGCACTCTGGCAGCAAACCTCAGCCTTTCAGCATTGCACTGGCTCTGGCCGGGATGGATTCGATTCTCTTCATAGCAGCCCAGAGGGTGCTGTGGTTTGGATCTGTGGCAAACCCAGGGCTGCTAATGCACCGGGGTTTTGGCTGCTGCTGAGCAGCGCTTGCACAGTGCCAAGGCCCCCAGCGGATAGACACGGGCTGCACCAGAAACTGGGAGAGCACAACCAGGACAGCTGACCCCAGCTGACCAAAGGTGTATTCCATACCACAGACCGTCTTGCTCAGCAGCAAAAACAGGGAGCAGGGATATTCTGGGGACTGATTGGGCATCGGTTGACATGTGGGAGGTCGTGATTGCCTTTAAATCACTCGGCACAGGGTTTTTTTCACCTTCTTCCTTGTTTTTTGTTTATTAAACTGTCTTTATCTTGACCCACAAGTTTACTCTCTTTTGCTTTTTCTGTTCCTCGTCCTGCTGTATGGTCGCTCAATCCACCACAAAGATGTTTCTGCTACAGCTTCAGTGCTGAACAATTTTCAGAGCATTTTTGTTTCTTAACTGTCTCAAGTGTTTAATCTGGGTTTTTTTGGGTTTTTGGGTTTTTTTTAATTCAGGAATTTTTTCTAGATCATTTGTTTAAAAGAGATTCAGCCATAAAGAAAGTGGAGGGAAATATATTTCTGTTCAATTAAAAACAATAAAAATGAGTTTCTTACAGTTGCAAAACAGATAAAAAAAAATATTTTATCACCAGAATATGTAGGACCAGAAAGCTGAAATTTGTCAGAAGTATTATCCCTATGCAGTCTAACAGTGGAATCTTTTGGAGTTTTTCAGTAAAAATCAATGTTGACATTCTGTGAGCTTTAGCTGCATATGTTTCTGAATTTCTGTGTCAACAGATATCCATAGAGTTTATGTTTTTAATTGTTTCTCAGTTCACACAGTTGGGCTCTATCACAGTGAACATACTACTATTTCCAGGTACATTTTTCCTATTTTTTTTTCTTCTTACTTCCTGTTAGGTTGGAAACAATAGGATCATAATTAACACTATTCATTGCTTCATGTTGTTTTATTGATCTTACCTCTTCAGGTGGTGGGATTTTCAAACCTGGCTTTAATGGATTCTTCTTCCAGTCTTACAAGAAGCAGTGAGAGTTACATCGCTCCGTGGAGCCGCATTTTAAGATTTGGTGTGTCTGCTGCACTCTGGCTCGCCGTTGCCTTCTTACAAGTATGTGAAACACGTGACATACTGAACTACCCTGAGAAGGGTGGTTCTTGGAAGCCAGGATATATCACTAGGCCATCCACACTACCTATCCTAGCCTTTGGTATAGACTTAGCCGTTATATTTCATCTAGAATTTTAGCTGCTTTGCATGTTACACATTTTTAACTCAAAAGTAATTTTCTGAGCTATGAGACATCTTACTTTGTAGTCTGAATTTTAATCCTCCCAATTATATAATTGGTTCATTTTAAACAATATGAAAGCATCTCCAAGTTCAAAATGAAAAGCAGGTTACTGTTGCAACTCTACTTCATAGAGGAAGGATGTCAATCCCATTTTGTAGACTCCAGTGCAGTGGTGGCCACTGCAAAAGTCTCTAATTTGTGGGTGTTAAACTGTGAAGTTAACTCCTTGATAAAGGAAAAGCTGATCGACTAATAAAAGGAAATTTGATTTATTTCAGGTTATATTTTTTTCTGTGTTCTATGAAAGATTTGTTGAAGATAAAATAAGCCAATTTGTTGATTTGTGTTGCATGAGCAACGTAAGTATTTCTTCATCTCCTTTGTACAGTGACATTTTTTATAGAATAATACATAAGATAGTTTTAAGAATATTAAATGGTATTTATTTGTGGCTTAATTTAATCACAGATTTCTAGCTAACAGTCAAAGTCGAGGTTTCTTTCAGTTCACTTTATTGGTGCTTCTACAAGAATTTTTCAGTTAAACTTCAATTGGAAGAAGATTCTGGAACTCTAAGTATCAATACCTCCTTCTAGATGTGTGATTTTTCGGTTGTTTTTTGAAGTTCAGTTGGTTGCAAATGCTCATGCAGAATCACAACGTAACAAATTAGGACAGAAGTGAGGTGTGGAACCATTTGCTGTCCTTCTATCTATGGGTTTTACAAAAGCAGCTTTCTTGGTTTTCTTTAATATGTTTATGTTCAGTTTCTGCTCCTATCTTGTGGTTGTCCCTGAAGCTCTGAACTTCATGGTTGTCCCTCTTGGGCAGTTATCCTTGCCGTTGATAAACTGAACTTGAAGCTGCTGTGCATTTCTAGTTAAACATGGATAAAATTAGTCAGTAAAAGAGTTATTAAATATTTTTCTGTTATATTCACTTTGGTACCTGCCTGCTTTGTATTTGTAGGAGGGCTGGTCTCGCTGATGTCCACTCTGAATTCAGAAGTTCAAATACAAAATGGTAACATTTAATTAAATTATTATTCTCTTCCCCCATGTCTTTTAGATTTCAGTGTTTCTCTTGTCACACAGCTGCTTTGGTTATTATATCCACGGTCGCTCCGTGCACGGACATGCAGATACCAATATGGAGGAAATGAACCTGAACCTAAAGAGAGAAGCAGTAAGTAAGGGTATTAATCTTTACACCTGCTCTAATTATCTATCTGATTGCAGAAAACCCCACACCTTTGCATTAGGGATCTGCACTTGAGCAGTACAATACACCAAGTTAGGATACATAAAAGGTAGCAGTTGTTGGTGTGTAAATACATGACTCTGTAGTCCTTTTAGCTAGCTCTTCATCTTTCTTCTTCACGACCTCTTCTTCTCCGTTACTTCTTCAGATTTCATAGATAGAAAATTCTCGTTTTCCTGAAAAGTTTTTTCATGTATTTGAGAACCTTCTTTTTGAGCTTTTCATAAGCTCGTGGCCCCACTCAAAACGATGCATACCAAACAAACTCCCAATAAAGAAACCTCTGCTCTTTCAATCAATTCTTTTATCTCTTCTCCTGTGGTGATATAACCTGTTCCTTACAGAAATGAATTTGAACAAATACTTTTTCTAATTTCTTGTATGTTGTATCTTTGCTGCAAGATCAGACAAATATAAAATGTCTGATACGAGACGAGCACTTTGCACTAAATTTCATGACAACTTGCATCTTTGTGGGAACAAGTAGGAAGAAAATACCTTAGGCAAAAGATCTTTTTATGTTAATGATAAGTGGACAGAAAAAACCCCATAACCATGTGAAAATTAAATCTCAAAACATTAAAATGTAAAGGAATCTTTTTAATAATTTTTTTGACTTGTTCCTATATTTTTTTTTTTCCTAATTGTTTATTTTAATATAATTTTGGGAAAAGCAGTGGTTTTTTTTCCCCGTGGAGATGTCGAATTTTCTATTTGCTTGGGGGTTTTGAGACTTTACTAAATGTGACCTGAAAATCCTATGGAAAAAAAATCAGGAATCCAAAGTTCAAGAAAAACCCATGTAGAATGTAGAATAACGATAAACATAAAAGAAAAGGCTTCAGAGTGAACGTCAAAAGATGTAGTAGAAGGTAATGAACTGAACACAGGTGAAAAAGGAATATGACTTTGTGACACCAGGGGTCAGGATTTCATGTCCTAAGAAAGTCTTGCTGTAATGAGTGCGGTGGATTCCAATATTTAGAGCTATTAAGTCCCGTGTGTACGTCAAAGAGAGAAAACAAAAAGCTTTTGACATTTTTTGTTCTATAAATGACATTAATAAAGTTAATTTACAATCACTTTAATTGCATAGGAAAATCTATGTAGTCAGAGAGGTTTGTTACCCAACACTGATGGCCAGACCTTTCAGATTTCCATTTCAAGGAAAATGCGACTGCACTATGACAGGATTCATGAAACCCTGACACGGGTAAGTGAGAGATACATATTCTGTCATGTTATTTTAAATAGGAACATTTTCCACTGAGGTCATGGTCATGTTACATTTCAGAAACACGGTCCTGCAAGGTTTTTGGATTCATCTGCAAATACTTTTGAACAAAGCACAAGAGCATACAACACCATGAACAAATTCCTCAGTTCCTTTATTGATCACGTATGTATATTGACATCCCTCTATCAAGGAACATAGAATTATAGTAAGTAAAGACAAAAAAAATGTAAATTTAAAAGACCATAATTCCTCTTTAAGAATATGTGTTTCAAGACTTTACGGCAACTGGAACAGTACTTCATTCAAAGAAAAAAATGGAGTGCTGTCCAACGGTGTATCCTGCTCTTCAAAATGACAAATCCTTTTTGTAATGTACTTATTTTTGTCTTGGAATAGACTGGTGGGTTTTCTCATTCACAAAGGTCTAAGTAGCTGTACTTGACTTTGCAACAAGTACTTTTTCTTTGAAATGTTAAACCAAGAAGTGTTGGTTTTCCTTTTCTTACAGGTTCATAAAGAAATGGATTATATTGTTAAAGATAAGTTGCTGCTTGAACGGATTCTTGGCATGGAGTTCATGGAACCAATAGAGAAAAGTATTTTTTACAATGGTAAAAAGTTTTGTGACTTGGTATTTACTGTTATAAGTATGTGGGTTTCTGTGTGGATTTCTTTTCCAGGAGTTAGAATCTAAAGTGGATCTTACAGCTGGTGAGGTCATTAAATGGCTGCTTGCGAGGGAGGTAACTAAGAGAAGTTCTTCAGGTTAAAGAAATCCTATTTACAACTTGTCACTCCACTGCAATGCTGCTTCCTTTGGGTGAAAGGGAACTGAACAGAGACCTGCACGTGGTTATGAAGTGCTCCTTTGAGTCGCTATCTCCATCCAATATCCACTTTGTAAATGGAAAGAAGGCCTGCAATTTTTAATGACCTCCATCCTATTTTCTTCTTTTCTTAGAGAACCAAATTTCTTATGAAACAACTAAAAGTACAGAAAGACAATTCCTTTAAAGAGGATATTGATCACAATGAGGATGTTTCAGTGGAATACTTGATGTTAATACACCACTCATCTTTGCAGACTCCACTAAATAATTTGGATTCTTGAATAATTTATTCTGAAGCTTTTTAAGCATTGCCAATACTTAGAGCAAAAATGTGTATTCCAGCAGAAACAGGGATGACACCAGTTCTGATTCTGGTCCCTGGAGCTATGCAAAACCAGGTCAGACCTGGGTTCTCCACTGCCTCATCCTGAATCCCAAGCCCACGCTAAACCTACCCATAAGTATTTCCAAGTGACCAGTACACGTGTGAAAGTTCTGGACCATATTTCAAGCTAGGTTCCTAAATGGGAATGCCTGGAAGATTGATGCTGTGAAACAGCACGGAAACTTAGCCCTGATACCAGCCTGCTTCCTCAGTCCCCAGGCTGTACAGAATCCATCAAAAAAATTATCTTTAAAAGCCTTCATTCAGACCCTGATTCTACTTCTAACCATAAATGTGGCCATCACCTGTATGAAAACTAAACATTAACTAGTGATGCAAGCCCTCATTTTGAGTCCAAGTACTTGTGTCTCCAGCTTCACTGTTCAGAAACTCTAAACCTTATCAGAACCATCATCCAGTCCATAGATATTACCAGATGACCATTACACATCCTAAATATGTCATTATTCTTGGATAGTAGCAATCTGCAGATTACATCACTGAGCTGTGCAGAACTCTTCCTGCTCTGTGACACTAGGGCTGCAAAAGCTGAAGCTTAATTTGAATCGCAGACCTTGCTGTATAACTGGGAATGCAGCACATGCTTTCAAACTCTCCATGGTTGTAGTCAGCTATTTCTGCTCAGTTTAGATGTTTGAGCTACACCTAATTCATTAAAGGCTTGGTCTCTCCTTCCCTGTCCTAGTGAAACACTCTTTAGTGATCTATGTTGCCAGATAACCAATATCTGCCTTGAAACTGTAACTAGGGCTTTCTTCAGCCTCAGTCTGATTCCACACTTTGCAGTATCCATCATTCCAAAGCCCTAATCTAAACCCCAGGTCTGCTCAGCCATAAATATTGTCAGATATGCAAAGTGTGAGTTAGAGTGCAGTGTGTAAGCGTTAGATGGTATCTCAAAATGCTGCAGTATTCAACAAAGGTTTGGTCTTTTGACTGACAGTGTTTCAAAGTTCATAATCATAAACATTGATCTAAATACATTATTTGGTGGTTCATACTGCCATGGTTCCCAGAAGTTTAGATCCAGAACAGGATTCCTTGGCAGTAGGACGTGCAGAATTTGTAGGGAAAATACACTGCTTGCATTAGACATTTTTCTTGTAAAGTAGAAAGAAGGAAAGGAATTTTATTTACTGTAATTGTTTAAGTGTTCTTTCCTCTTTTGCAAGTGCTGCTTTTTGATGAAATAAAGAAGTCCTAAGTGGTCTAGGCTACTTTGGCTATAAAAAAAAGGCTATTTTACACTTAAAAGACAAGTGTTTTGAGAAACTGTTAACCAACGAACAAAGAAAATGTTAAGCTCTAAACCAACCTCCTCCTAAGCGCGTGGGTTTATTACGTTGTTGAGTTGGGGCCAGAGTTAACACTTGCAAAAAATTTCAGCAAGAAGGAAGTTCTGTCTGCTTCAGGTTCAAAGCAGCCTTTTTTAAACACCGACCAAGAGAGATTTCGGGAGTGAATGAAGTTGCATGTGCCACGTGGGCTTTTCCTGTTGTGTTCCACCAGTGTTAAGCCAGTTTTATAAGTGAAATGGTTTGTCCTGTTTTGCTTAAATAGAACCAAGTATCTGGCTCTTAGGATGCCACAGAATGCCATAACTTCTTCTTGCTCAAACTCCTTTTTCTTAGAAGCTTTCTCAGCATGGAGTGATGAACTCTACAAACTTGGCACTTCACAGAAGTAACCACTTTGCAAAAATTCTTTCCTTTCTGTAGACGAAGGACACTCTTTCAGTGATGTTCTGTATTATGGCAACGAGACAACACTCCTCATCTTTGATATCCTGTTTTTCTCCGTCGTGGATCTGGCTTCCCAAAGTTTTGTTTTGGCAGCTATTCTAACATATTTGCAACAAGAGGTAAGTTTTAATTTAAGAACAAAGTAGTGGGGTTTTTTAAATATGGGACAGTATGGAAGTTTATATAATTATATAGTTTCTATAGATAAAGCAGTAAGTTAACCATATGCAGTGACAGATAATTATACTGAGAGCTTATAAACTAATGGGGGGGTGTTTGGTTTTGGGTTTTTTTGTCAGATAGGCTTGTGAGAAATTAATTTTAGTTAATGAATAAAGAGGCTACAAATAACTTTTGATAGAAAACACAAATATCTGTTAAAATTAATCACACAGTTATATTTCAGGGTGGAAAGATGCTGGAAAATATTTCCAAAATGCTAAAGGGAGTTAAGCACCTAATTCACTCATCATTTACAATTTAATGATAATATGAAGTTCTGATATTATGTTAGGTATTGAAAGATTGGTTTAAGTATTTCTTTGTTGATACATTTATTTCTATAATGTTCTTAGGTGTTTAGGTTTATTCGTAACACACTCGGGCAGAAGAATTTGGCATCCAAAACCTTGGTGGATGAAAGATTTCTCATTTAATCAAGAAGATGAAAAACATTGTTGAGGAGCTAATCTTGGATATTTTGTCCATGATTAAAGTATCTCTGACCTGCAGATTAATCACAGTGCACTTTTCAATGATAATAATATAATGGTTTTTAAAATTATCCACTTTTTTTGTATTGTGTGCTATTAAGCTTTATTTTTGTGTATTGACAAAGATTTTTTTAGTTTGTGAACACTAAGTCGTAGACATTTAAAAGGGAAGGTACTTGAAAATAAGGCAGAAGTAAACTTACTGTTATTATTAGAATAAGATTAAAACTATTTAATGGCTTTTGGTAAGGCACGGGCTGCTCACTTTGAGGCAATAATTTGAGCATTCTGGTCGGCAAGAGAAGTTGCCAAGTCTTTAAATTTTCTGAAAATCCCTTAAATCTTTTTTCTTCACCCACCCCCACCCCCCCCATTTATTTTGTGGTAAAATTTATCAAGCATATTTTCAGTTTTACACAGTACAGGTTTTGTTCTGAATTAAGTTACTATTTCAAGAGGACTTTTTAAAGGTCACTTACTTACAGCAACTCCAGCTTGACATTTTCTCTTTATTGTGTTGTGGTAATGTACTTTTTCTCTTGGAGTTGCTAATTATTTTTCTCAGGTGTGGATCACACAGGACAAAGCTTCCCTGTCTTGAAGGTACAGCAGTGTCCCAGCGATGCAGGAAAACAGGTTAGTTGTGATAGAGCAGAGGAGGTGGTTATAGCTATTTGGGGTTTGTTCCTGATCTTCTGTCACCTGATGCGAGGTGGCTGGGGAAATATAGTCCTTCTGCTGTCCTGTTTCCACAAGAGTGAAATAGAAACAGTTGTTCTTACCTTTTGAGGAGTCTTTTCTCATGTACCTCTGTCTCAATTAGCTGGCTTTATTATCTTTAGGTATAACACAGAGACTGTAATCATTTTACCATCATCATATTTTTGGAATTTAGGCAAGTTAACAGTAATTCAAATGCCACTCATTCAAGTGTTAAGGGAGATTATCAAAACACCTTAAAGTGAGGCATCTACCTCCCACTCTCATCCCTGAAAAGTCTCCCTACCTTTGTAAGATTGTTTTTCAGTAAACAGTTAAACAAGAATAGTGTTTGCTCTTTTCATAGCTGTTACTTGTCTTTAGATGTTTCAACAAGGGACTTTCACCAGCAAAAAGTCAAAGTTAGCATGCTTATTCCAAAGCAGGGCACCATTAGTTGGACCTAGCAGATTTCCAGCGTGGCTGTCCTTATCTGAAGTGAAGTAGCATTGTACTTCAGGTGTTTCTTGGTTCACAAAGAGGAATATGTTCTCATGTTCGTACCGTGTCATATCATGTCGTGATATTAAACTTACAGGAACGGGGACATAAACCTCAGGGTGACATTTGCTCTGATTCATTTGCTTTTGGTGATGCAAAACCTGCATAGCTTTGCTAGTCCAAGGTAGCTGCTGTTAACTGGTGGAACGTGTCCACCAGTAAGGCTATAACAAGGTAGTTGACCTTCAGCAGGATGCCCATTTATTATTGTGCAGTTTAGCACAATCATTTCCATGTCGTGCTTTCCTTACTTTTGCCTGCTCATGTGCACAGCACTTTGTTGATGCCTCAAAAAAAAAAGGGTGTGAGTGCAAAACTTCCAACAGAGTGAAATGTCCACTATAAATAAAATCAAGGTTGTTGTCTTTGTGTTGAGTGTAGTAATTAAAGTGTTCATCTGGTTCTGGATCTGTTCAAACAGCCAGAAATCGTATTTCCACTGAGTATCAGGACTGGCTGACTTCAAGCTCCTGTCCTATTTCCTGTCAGTGATGTACTGAGTGCCAAAGCTGCAAGCTGAGCTAAGGAGCCCCAGGAGAAATGCTCTGCAATAGGACATTTGCCAGGCAAAGCTGGGCACGCAGGATATCTGTGTATTTCTTTGGTCGATATCTCTGCTTAGCTTAACTAAACTTAAACTTCCCAGATCTTACGAGTTCTCCTGAAATCCCAGGTTACAAGAAGAAAAATCTTCCTCATGTGACTGTATTTATTCAAGATGACTAGTGTATGACTAACGGGGTGTAGAAAGTTGCTGTGGTCCATAAGTGAGCAAGTACGACCCTAACAAATTAGCCTAACACAGGTCTTTTCTCCCTGGCTTTCCAGCAGTAGCACAGTGCGTCACTGTCAATGGTAACAGGCACCACCGCTTTAGCTGACATTGGGAATTTCTTCAAACACTCAGAACTGTTCTTTATTTCATCTGTGAAAGCTGAGCCCACACCAAAAAATCTCCTCACAACCCGTGGAGTTCGTGGTATCAGAAGTAGAGGCTGTACCTAAGCAGAGAGAAGGAAACAGCACAGCGCTAAAGCAGCTATCCCTAGGAAACGTGACAGTGAGAGGCGGAGTGGTTGAATTAGGGTGGGGGGTTTTTTGCCTAAGTGCCTGTTCTTATAGCAGATACTGAATTTCCATTTTACAGCTCAGGGGGGCAGAAACTGGAATGAAAAAAAAAAAATTACCTGTAACCCGTGGTCTCTATGACCTTTTCTCCCTGGTTTACAAGCGTGGGGAAATAATCCCCTTCAAATCATGGAAGAAATAAGTCTCTGGTTCTTCCTGCAAATGCTGAACAGAGATATTTGCTTTTGGCTTTGCCTGATCCCCAGGTGTATCGGGGCCAGACTGAGCTGGAGTGAATTTCCCCCCAGCAGCCCTCCCAGTGCTGTGCTTTGCACTGGGAGCTGGAAAGGTGCTGGTGACACCCCCCGTGTTGTGGCTGCTGCTGGGCAGGGCTTTTTGTCCAACATTCCCCCTGCAGTGGGATGGGGTGGACAAGATCCTGGGAGGGGACACGACTGGGACAGCTGCCCCAAACTGACCAAAGGGGTATTGCAGACCATATGACATCAGCTTAACAACAATAGCTAGAAAAAGGGAGGAGGAGGGGGTGGGGCATCGGCTTGTCCTCCAGAGAAACCACTGTGTGTTCGGAGCCCTGCGTCCCAAAAAGGGGCCAGACAGCACCTGCTGGTGGGAACTAGAGAATGAATCTCGTTTTCTTTTGCTTCCACGTGTGGTCTTGCTTTACTCTTCATTAAACTGCCTTTGTTTCATCTTACTTTCTTCCCACTGGTCCAGCTGGGAGGAGGAGGGCAGGGAGTGATAGAGCAGCTCGGTGGGCACCTGACACCCAGCAAAGGTCAAACCACCACGCCAGGACAAGAAGAGTTGCACTGACCTCCTCCCCAGGCAAAGAGCTTGGTATCTTCTGGAGCTTTGCCTGATCCTCCTTCCAATCCATGCCCCACTGGGGACAGCTGAGCTGGGACAAATGGGTTTTGCTCTTTCACGTGCTCCATTTCTCCTGAATCCTCTCCATGCAGCATGGAGCTGCTGGGGCACCATGGGGGCCAGAACCTCCCTCCATAGCCTCTCAGAGGATGGATCCAGGCACTGGCTTTGGGACACAGCCCCACGCTGCCACCCCACTGGCACCTTCTCATTTCCAGGTCCACCTGGGCCTGCAGAGAGCCAAACCCCCACAAATCTTGGCAAGGGGATGCAGGAGTTATGCTGATACCCTTATGTTTAATAACAGCTCTGTTGAAAGCTCAGTATTTATCCTAGAAGGTCAGAGCAGAGATGATACCAGGAGAGGGACCTCTCAGCTGTTCATTTCTCCTAAAAGTGTTGTACAGTCAGAAACGTGTTTGCTTGTTTGTTTGTTTCACAGTTTAAGACAAATTGCACTTTTTCCTGGGAAGGAAAAGGCTGCATTTCTCCTTTTCAGCATTGCCTTTCTTTTTTGTGTGTGTGGCTATAAAGACCTGAGCTTCCCCACTGAAAATACCAAAGTGGTTCACCTGTACTTTGTATGCAGTAGTTCCCTCTACAACCCCTGGAGGATACTACTGCATGGGCAGACACACACACAGTAGCACCTGCAGACGGTGTTCTCTGTGGAGATCCCTGTGCAGAGGAGGGTTGTGTCAGGGGACATTCAAACTCAGCACAGAACTGGCTAAGACTCCAGGTTTCCCCCCACAGCAACCCAAACATGCAAGGGCATGGCAGTATCCCTCTCCTTAGGGATGGAGACAAAGCCTGACAAATTCCTGTCCGTAGACATGGTTAGAAAAGAAAGAGGTTTTTTTAAAAAAAAGGGAATTCAGCTGTCTTGTTTGCACAGGCAGCTGCAGCTCCTGTTCCTGACCAATGCCAATCCTACCGCGTGCTATTCCTCTTTGATGGCAGCCTGCCTCTGCATTTGCAGAGAGCCCTGCAACGTGCTGTTTGGAAGGCAAAACACTGAATTCCTTTGAAGTCTGGAGATGCCGTGATGGGTCCCAGGGATTTGTGAGCACGGTGAAGGCCAAGAGATGGATCTGAGACTTGTGAATCAGGACCATCTGGTCTAGCAACAGAAAGAGCAGGACCCTGCAGCGATGCTCTCTGTCTTTGTTTGCAGCTGCAACACCCCTATTGTACAGGCTGGTGTAGTGGAGGGTTGGCTGCTGTCAGCAGGGAAGTTTTGCTTCCTCGCCACAAATACTGCGACCAAACCGCAATTTCCTCAACTTCTTCTGCTGCGTAGAGCTAGCACGGTTCTCCAGTGGCTTACTTCTGACAGCATACAGAATGCAGAGCAATGCTTCGATGACACACTTCTTGGAAGTCATAATGTTCATTGACCATGCTTCTCAGATGTCAAGCCAGAGGAGACTGAGGTAATGGAGCCTCTCTTGGTGGTGCCATGCAGAGCTCCTGATTGCTCTGACCCAGCCCTCCCTCTTCCCCATCATTCCTCATCAAGGACAACGCTGTAGAAACCATTACCAAGGAAGGGCTGGGACTCATAAAGATGCAATTAAGTAGCAGACTCATTTAAATGTATCTAGATGAAGAAACAGAAACGAGTTGATCCTCTCTGGGGAATGGCTTTTGTTTCCTGAGGCTTTCAGCTTTCTCAGCTTCCCCTTTCTCTCCAGAGCTGTTTGGTTGCAGCTTCAACTGGGAAAGCTTGAAATGGGTGCAGCAGGTCAAAGCATCAGTTAGGAGAACTGAGTAAGCTTAAAGCCATTGTCATGCCACCAGTAGTTATAAAAGCTGAACTGGAAGCAGCGGTGTATAATTAGAGGAGGTGACTTTTCACATCCTGTGCCCGTGTACCTGCTGGAGTGCAAAATCCTCGCTGCTTTTCACACCCCTCGTCAGTCTCTCAGCTCAGGGGTGGTATAAGGAGCCTGCAAGAAGAGAGAGACAGCTCTGCAGGTGCATATGCTGCGTCACAAGCACCCCTAGAAATCATCTCAGAGCTGAGAACGAGTGGCTCTAAATGGGCGAGCGGCTTGAAGCGTTGTCGTTACACAAGGAGCCCTGGCGGGGTTTGCTGCCCCACAGGGCCAGGACGATGCTGGTGGCACCAGGTGAGGAGAAGAACAAGTGGAGCCATGTCTGGGAAGAGGTGCCTGGGGTGGCAAGGCCCAGCCTGGCCCAGAGGCACCAGAACAAGAAGCAGCATCAGCTCTTTTGGTGGGTTTTTCTGCATTGCACAGGAGGTCCAAGTTGTGTGCTCCTCTGTAGCCCCTTTGCCGTGAGAAGAGCCGCACTGAACCTGAGTGCTGAACACGTGGCATCACCACCATCCCTGGCTGCCTGTGATCTACCTGCCTGACGTGTGCTGAGCTGGGTCAAGAGCGAGGGACCAAAGCCAAAGCAGCGCAGACGCTCACCCTGTGACAGTGACACTTTCTTATATGATTTTGTATTCAGATTTTACCAAATTCCCTTGTCACAGCAAACACAGCATTTCTTGAGAAAGGTGCCTGGGTGTTGCCATCTTCAAGCTTTTCCCTTGTGTCACAGAGGCTCAGGAGACCCATGATACTAGACATGGTAGGACCTACTCGTCTGGTTCCTGGAGACGAGACCCACTGATACTCCTGTTTGATCCCTGGGCTCCCTTCTGGTTGTGTGGCCAGCTGCTTGGCTACCTGCGTGTGCCCAGTCAAGACAGCCTCACATGGTTCCCCAGGGAGCCCTGGGGTCTCTGCAGCCACCCCCAGAGTGAAGGAGGGACCTTTGGTGAACCACCAAACCTCCAGTTTCCTAAACGAACCATAGAATGATTTGGGTTGGAAAGGACCTTCCAAGATCATCCTGTCCAAGCCCCCTTCCACAGGCAGGGACAGAGGCCAGTAGAGGGTATGTACATCTAAATAATGCAATACTGCCCAGCCTGCTGGGTAGGTTTGTCACTGACAAGCCTAAAACCCATCCTGGACATGTCCTGAGGACTTGTCTCTTCCTCCCCAGTTTCATGGCCTCAGCCCAGGTCACCCCTCAGTTCTGGAGGCAGCCCCCCCAGCATGTGTCCTTGTAGCCTCAGGCCAAGCTGCACGTTGCAGGATTTTCCCAGAAGTGTCAGAAGCCCTTTGGATGGCTGGGGACGAAGCCTGATCCCTTGAAGGAAGCTGCCTACTGTGAGAGAAAAGCTGCTTCTTCATCCCAGGCCTCCCTGGGAGCTGCCCCCTCCTCTGTTTCCCTGACAGTTCCAGCTGGGAGATAGCCAGGACCAGTAAGGGCCCTGGGAGTCACTGGCATACACAAATTAAGCTCTGTGGGAGCACCAACACCACCAGCAAGGTGGGGAGCAGAGAGCACTTTCCTGCAGGGCTCCTGACAGCAGCTCCCAACGTCCATCGAACCACCTCTGCACGCAAACCTGGTGGTTCCCAGCGGGGTGACCACACTGGCAGCTTAGCACTTATCTCCCCTGGCCCTCGGGACTTTGTCACCATTAGCCCAGGAGCCAGCAGGGGCCAGTTACCCTCCTGGTCCTAAGGCATCGCTCAAGAGTTTAAAGGAAGGCTGCAAGCAATAGTAAACTGTCCCAAAGCTCACATCCCCACCCGAGGTCTGCCGATGCCACGGGTCTGCGTCTCCCCCGTTGCCAAGGATTGATTGGTGGTGGAGGAAAAGGGAAATCGCCCTGTTTGCTTTGGCTGGCAACGCTGGTGCCTGTAAATGCTTTTCCCCTCCAGAAAAAAAAAAAGCCACCGGTGGCCTGTTCCTCCTTGCCCCCTCATAGCACAGGCTTTTGCACAGTTTGCTCCCAAAATACCTATTTTTAGGGTTAATCCCTGAGCGGGGGAAGCTACGCACGCTCCCAACAAACTACGCTGTTAAACAAGAACAATTTTTCTCTGAGTTTACACCCATGTCATGAAGACTCTGCTCTCCCTCTTGTTTGCTCAGCCCCAGAGCAGTATTGACTTAAGAATATTGTCTTGCCAGTGACCTGTTAGAAAAGTTTAAATTTCTTTCGTAACCTGGAGAGAACAGGGGGCCGCTGAGTGAAGCCCTTTCCTGGCAGCAGCAGAGGTTTGCGCTGGGCTCGCCGCAGCCTCGCTCCCCGGGCAGCCAGCTGTGCCCAGTCACTCCACTGGAAGGCTGCACAGCCAGGCGCAGGCGAAATGGGAGGGCTCTGGAAAAGCACAAAGCAACGCAGCTGAGAGCTCCCATCTTGCCTCCGCCTCAGCATGCAGGTTGAAACAAGACGCAGCTTCAGAGAAGTGATTTTGGAAGGCTGAGCCAGTGCCCTGGTCTCCCCCAGAGCACGGCAGGGAGCTGGCAAGGGTGATTTCACCACAGCTGGCAGCTTTGGGACTGTGGGAAAAAGCAGGACCAAAGACACACTTCTGTAAGCTGTGAGGGCTGAGGGAGGAAGGGTGTTTTCTGGCACCCCTTCTCTCCAGCTGCTGCTCCCAGTGCAGCAGCTCTCCCACACCCCTGCACCGCCCACCCCCCTCCGAAACAGCCCATTTGGCATCCAGGCAGCGCACCGAGATCAAACCCATTGGGCAGCAGCAGTTCTGCTGTCAGGCCAAGCTCTGCTCAGCAGGAAACTCCTCCTCAGCGCCGCAGGAAGAGGAGCTGGAGAAGCTCTGTGCTGCTGGCCCGGTGCCCGGGGGACAAGGAGCGGTTGTTGCACCACTCTTGGACACGCTTCTGGAGGTTGCTTCACTGTCGCTCCCAAACCCTCTTCCCTCCTAAGCCCACAAGTGCACTCTTTCATCCTCTCTAAGGCCATTTCCCCTCCTTATGCACCTGCCTACCCCAAACATGACATCCCTGCCCACCACCGTTCTGCAGGACACTTACTATTAAATATATAATATATACATATATAATAAAAGTATTATATCAGGTTATAAAGCTTCCCCCTGCCAGGAAGTGACCTTAAACGTTCACTATTTTATTTGTTACCATGATTTTTTTTTGTTATGTTTATCTGCTTCAGCCCTCTCCATGCTGTGTCTTTGGTGTGTCTTATTCTTGTGTCTGTCTTACGTCCTCCTGCGCTGCCTGTAACTCCACCTCGTGCTGTCCCCGTTCTCCACGCCAAGTGAGGAGTCAAAGGGACAAATGGGCAGAACTGGTGAAAGTGTGGTCCTAATGAAACCCAATCTCCCCGTAATTATCATGAATTAATGTAGGTTTTGTAATGTTATGCCTACAGTAATCAGAGTAAAGCTGTTACATTGTTACACGTGTATCTTCTATCTTCCATATGGAACAATATGCAAATGGCTCTGGGGCCATCAGCTTCTTGTCACATCACATGAGATTTACTCAGGAAACATGAATTGAGACAAAATAGCGAATTACCAACCCCCCCAAGTTATTTGAGGTCAATTATGATCAGAAATACACTTCCACCAAATCATATTCTGGGGCAGTATACCCCCCCCGCGTACACAATTCCCCTTTATGTTCACAGTCAATTCAGGGGTTAAAATCACATTTTTCTCACCCCTAACACAGCAAACTGCAAATAGGCAACTTGTTTTGCTGCTCTGGTCCGTACATCACTGCCAAGCATCAGCCACAAAGGGTCCAGGGGTCAGTGCCCAGCTGGCAGCTGCACCGAGCACGTAGGAGGCAGAGCAGCCTGCGCTGCTGACAGGAGTTAAAATGGGCTGGTGCCCCTGTCAGTAAACAAATGAGAACTTCCTCTGGAGATGCACGAGCCCTGGTAGCCCCCAGTGCAGCAACGGGCAAAGAAGGGCAGGGCCAGACCCTTCCAGCAGCTGGCTGAGGAGATGTGAAGGACCTGCCCGCCTGTGGCCCGCTTTGAAAGCAGCTCGTGGACCCTGGCCGGGTGTGAGCCGAGCAGGGCCGTGCTCCCTGGGCACGTGGGCTCAGAGCTCGCTGGCCCGGCCGGTCACTGCAGCAATAAACATCCTACGGCTGGCAGGACCTTTTCCATCACAACAGGTTTCTGTCAGCAGATGCCAGTCCATCGAAATCAGCAGGCTTTGAACCAGTTTCTAATGAACTTCTGAGAAAAAAAAGAATCAGAATTTTTTCGGGACCTGCCTCATTCCTTGCTGGTTTCTTAAGCTGCACAGTTGCCCAAGATTGAAGCATCTGTGGCACCAGGGGGCTCTGAATATTTCAGACTTGTTATTTTCCAGGGCTGGGAGGCCTGGAAGTGCCCAGCAGGAACAGGGAGTATCGCTCCCTGCAGCACAGGCCAGGGCCTGGCATCCTGGAAGATGTCATCTCACGCCAAGCATGTTAGGGTTCCTATGCCCAGGGAACAAGGAGCCTGGATGCATTGAAAGGACTTGGATAATGCAAAAGGAAATTCCTGGGGAAAAAAAAAAAGATGGGATTTACAGGACTGCCAAACCCTAAACAACTAAACCGAGCCCCAGGATTTCCACTCAGCTCTCATACGTGTCTACATGTTTATCCAAACCGCATTTTGGAATTGGGCATCTGCTCTGTGGTCTCTCAGAAACAAACCCACCACCCATCCTCCCATCCCTGGGAAAGTAGAGTGCTTGGCATTTGTTAACTCCCCATCCTTGCCTCTCCCTTGTTGCAGGAACTGCAGGTTTTCCTACGGATTTCTTATGGGAAAATGCACTTCCCATCAGTGCTGGCTTCACAGTATTGAGGGCACACAATTTGTCCTTATACCCAGGTGCTTATCTCTCCTGTGCTTGACGTTTGTAAGAGCTCTATTTGCTGACAATTTCCAAGGTGTTGTAATAACAGGTGTTGCTTTTCTTGTGTATGGCAGAGTGAAATTGCCTGTATGAGACACAGAGACAGGGCAGAATAAGAGGCGTACGGCTTCAGCTGCAGCTACGTTAGTTCTTTCCTTCTGAATAGACCTTTCCTTTTACCCCCCAGGGCAAAACTGGATGTCCAATTGGGCAAGTCTTTTAAAATTGCTGGAGGGACTGCTCTGCACAGTCCAAGGGTGTTTCGTGGGCCCACAGTCCTCATCTTCTTCCCCACACCAAGCTGTTCAGATGTCCTACCCTCACTGAGCTCCCGCAGCTCAGAGACACCCAGTCTGCAGGACCCAAGTGACAAATGACATTCATGCCCAGGGGCAACTTGCAGAGCTGCAGATCCCTGGCTCTGACAGACACGCTTCCTGGCCTCCGAAGGGACAAGGCACACACTTATTACCTGCCTCTAATGTGCTTCCGTTGCTGTTTCTGGTTGATTACACAGAATCACAGAACGGTAGGGGATGGAAGGGACCTCTGGAGATCATCAAGTCTGCTGCTAAAGCACGTTTGACTAGGTAAGGTTGCACAGAAATGCGTCCAGGTGGGTTATCTGTGGTTAAGATTTTGCTTAGTTATAAGCACTGGCTTTAATTCCTCATTAAGCAATATATCAGACACCCACATGTTCCTCCAAAGGTCTGGTTTAGCATCCTCTGATGCAGATGTGAGCAAAGGAGCACCAGCTGCCAGGGTGGTGTGAAAGACCCCTAGCTGAGAGCAGAAAAGGTGCCCCACAGCTCCTGCAGCATTTGAGGGAAAACACTAAAACCATCTGATTTCTTTCACTTGTGGAAAGTAAAAGGGGTAAGTGACGTGGGGAAAAACAGACGAGAACGTGATGAAATACGAGGGGCTTGTGATGCTTTACGATGTCAAAAATACCTTGGCCTGACGTGTCACCCTATTTTCATGACCATTACTTGATTGATTTGTTGCGTTAGTGCATTAAAAGCATCTGCCAACAAGGCTGTCGCAGAAACAGCCAGGAACAGCAGAAACAGCCAGAAATCCTCACCGTGTTCAGCAGGGTGCCTTGTTTTGGTCCATCAGAACTCTGTGTAGCTCAGACGACCCTGCCCCACTCTGCAAACAGGTGTCCATCCCCTCAGAAACAGAATGGGCACAAATATCATGTTTAGAAGAGGGTAGGAGACAATAAATGGAGAGCCAAACACTTTTTTCCAAGGAATGGCCCACCCTTTTCCTATCCTGATGGACATGGACTTACTGACAGAGACACAGGACTAATCAGTCCTTCACCTCCTTCTCTTTGGTTGCCTGATTTTGCCATGTTTGCCGCTGGCAGAGAGAGTCCTGCACTTGGCCACTCACATAGAGATGCCATGGGAGCCAAACAGCACCGTGCACGGACACCTGAATGCAGAACACGTCCCACTTTCAGCTCCAGTGCTACTTCACTCTTAACCTTGATGGATTTTCACTGCAGGAAAACCTTGGGCACTCCTTCCACTGCTTTGGCTTTAATTAAAAACATGGGTTTAATTCCACTCATTATCTGGAAGAACTTGGATAGCTCTGACTGAGCTAAAAGTGCATTTATTGCTTTAAAAGCTCTCTTTTTTTTTTTTTTTTTAATCATATGACCTCTCATCTTCCAGTTACTCCACCAAGGCTTGAAAAATTACAGATTTCCTACAGTCCATGTTTCAGATGAGGGCTCAATGCCAGTTTGCTACGGGAGTTTAGACACAAAGCAAGGGTGAAAGAGTGAATGCAGTCCCGTGTGTTCGCTACAGAAGCCGACCGTGCTGTTTCAAGGCATTTTTCAGAGAGACCAATGCAAACTGATCTGGAAAGGCAAACTCAGCTGCAGGCTGGGAGAACTCGGTGTTAACTGCAGCAGTGATCTCGCTCTCCCTCTTAACTGGAGGGAGAACTCAGTGTTAACTGCAGCAGTGATCTCGCTCTCCCTCTTAACTGAACTTTATCAGAAAAAACAGAAACATCCTTAATATTCCTAGGACAAGCCAGGCATGGATCCAAAAATATTTTACCTCTGAGTAAGCAGGGAAATGAGAAATGAGCTTTTCTAACATGCGTTCTACTCCAGTGACTCACCAAGTGGCTCAGCCCCCAGCGTAAGGCACCTTGCACGGCGATCCATCAGCAGCAATGCTCAGCCAAGCACACGCTGTCACAGGTCATGGCCTGCAAGTAAACCAAAGATTTATTTCACTATGGGTATGAAATGCATATTTCATTATGTCTTCTGTGTAGATGTGACAGGCATATCATCTTGGAAAGCTTGATTTTAATACTGAAGTGTGGTAAATGCTGGTTTTTTCCTTAATGTTTTGTCAGTGTTGCATCAAATATATTTAAAACAAAGCCCTGTTCATGTCAGTTTAATATGGTGGTTTGTCCCAAATGGCCAGTGGATCCCTTCTGTGAGATACACACATGCCTTATTCCTGCCTGGGGGGAAAAAAAATGGAAAATATTTAGAGGACAAAGGTTGGCCCTGCCCCCTGCCCCGTGGGGAGGTCCTGGGTGCTGTGGATGTGCCCTCCCGTGCACCATCTCAAGAGAATAAAGCATATTTATTGTCACTATTGTAGTAAGGAAGGGATGATGATGATTCTTTAGCAAGTCCTGTGGCAACGCACACCTTTAAGCTCTAAAGGCACAGCCTGATGACAGAGCAGGGCTAGGAGGGGAGGCAGACCTGCTTCTGTTGCTCCTCCACGCTTCTCCCCGGGAGCCGGTCGCTCCCTTCACAGCCCCCTGACTCCTCTCTGGGCAGATTCGTCTCCCTGGACCAGCAGTGGCTAACGCAGTGAGAAAGAAATGGGTAGCTCTCTACTGCCAGCTTTGGGAGTCACCTTGTCCCAGCAAAGGGTCTGCGGAGCGTGACGGCCGGCACAGGGAAGGGTGCTGGGCTGCGGGTGGGAAATGTGGACAGCAGAAGGCAGGAGCTCAGCGAGGATGGATTAGTGCAGCCGTGTTGCTGAGCCTCAGCACCGCTCCCCGCTCGGACTCATGAGCAGCAGCAGCCTGGGGCCGGCGTTGCTGTCTCCGGAGAGCATGGGGCAGACCCAGAAGTGCCAGAGTCCTCGCCGGTAGGGTGGTACCACCCAGCTCCCAGTCTGCTGGGTAATGACCCAGGAGCCTGAAAAACCTCCCAAATCATTACCAGTTATTCACGTGTCATTTCTGATGTGTCTAGCGAACAGCTCATGGAGACAAGTTGTTCTGACAGTAAGACAGACACCTTGTGTCAAGAGAATTGAAAATGTCCATCCTCCCACATCTGCTCAAGCATTTTTAAATGAATGAGCAAGATCTTTCGTGGTTAAGTACAGGGATGGAAACGGTGTCTTTCATTGAACCAAGGCAAGAAGAGTGAGATAAGAAACCAGAATTACAATAGAGCTAAGTTCTGAACTCAGCTGTAACTATGGCAACCTTCACTCACAGTATTTAACTGAGACTATAGAAAAATAGTGCACTCAGCAAGCCTGAATAAATTATCTACATCACTGGATTGCAAAGATGGGATCTTTTTACACAAATTAAACTTTCTGAGAAGTTCGTATTTGCAGAAATCATTTGGTGTTACCTCTGCATGTCCCGTTCATGTCAACTAGAGGGACATGGCTTTCCAGAATGGCCAGGTGTTAGGGGAGATACGTTTCAAGATGACAGGCAGAGGAAAAGAAAGAGGTGAAATCAAAAATTAAGTACTAACACAAATTCTAATTCAGTCTCCTGTAATTATGCAGTTACTGTTAAAAACTGGCACTGTCGGCAACAGTATTTCACTTTTCCTTGATTGTACAAAATCCAAAGGTGACACTGGGCCAAATTCTTCCCTCACTTAAAAGTACGATTTTCCCTCTCACCTTCATTGACATCAGCAGCCTCAGCTCACCGTGGTGCCACACTCCCCAACGCTCCCCATACGTCAGCGTCAACAAGGGAGTAGTGTGGTATTAACAGAAAACAAAACAAAATAAACCAAACCAACAGTAATGGATCAATACAGTGACATTCCCACTCTGCATGCAGCTCCTCTCATGTTCTGGGCTGCCAAGGAGATGCTTCACTGGCACGTGGCACAAGCCTGTCTTTCAGCTCTGCCTTGATACAGCATTTTTCTCTCTTCTTCTGGTGCAGAAAGTGGCTGCAGCTGACAGAGGGTAAAACAAAAGGAAGAAAAGTAAGAGTTTCCAAACAGCAAAACCAAACTCTTCCTCTTTATATATTTGATGTCGCTGCCTGGTTTGAGGCAGCCAGTGAATGAGCTTTTACGTGCTGGTTATTGGTGACCAAAAGAAGAGTAAGAATGCTCTAGATCCTGTGTTTACTCTGATACTCACTATGCCATATGGAAGCAACCACATCACAGCTGTACTTGACAAGCCCTCAACATATTCCTTAGCCACACAAGACTGGTTAGTGGTGCCTGGACACAAGAAAGAAGGATTTTCCAGTTGACAGAGATGGGCAGATTGCTGGCAGGACTCTTATCGCTGAAGCGCTAATGGGGTCAGGGACACGTGGCTTCCCAACATCACAGCTCACCTGGTGATTTGGCCTTGGTAGCAAGGCCAAACAGGCTGGGACGTGGTCACAAACACAAGGTGGAGGTGGCAAGGCGCCTGGCAGAATTATGATTGCCACAGGCATGCTAAAATCTTGCAAACATGAGGGTCTGGCACGGAGTGCTGCAAACATGGCCTTAAGGAATCACCCTGGAGAATGGCACAGGGTAAGAAGAGACCTTCTCACACTGTCATCCCTTTTCCCTTAGTCAAATTTTCCTTGTTTCATACACAAAATCCCTGTTCATGGGAGGGTTGCCATTACTGGTTACACTGGGTACAGGCCTGCAGGGGGGCATTTAAGACCCAGAGGTTTCTCTATTCCCACTCAGTCATCCTTAAGTATTTGAAACTAGAGTCTTTTTTTTTTTTTTCCTCTCTATTTGGGGAAGAACCTGGCAGCAAAAGAACATTTTTAAACTTTTCTTTCCTGACATGACTGGAATGTTTGGTTGTGATTTTTTCTGCAGTAAGCATTACAGCCTCATTGCTGGGCAGCAAGTCCCAAGCCTTTGAGTGCAAACTGGGCACAGGGAATACACTTCTTGTGCACATGGGAGCCCTTCCACCGCCTGGAAGCAGTTCTGAGTTGTCAACGATGCAGATTTGCTAATCAAAACTCCACGCAGCTGAAGGACACAACACGCTGACCTTTACTACAGCCCTGGGAACATTGTGGCAGCCTGAAATGACTCTCTAGAGCTGCTCCCACTGCTTGGCTCGGCTAAGACTCTTTGCCAGCGCTGGTTGGGATACTGTGCCTCTGAATAAAGCACCTTTGAAACATGTGCTTTGCAGAGAGAGGGGAGGAATTATCTCTGATTCAACAGGGCTTTCAGATACCCTTTCCAGATTACTACAGTGGCTTCCTTCAGTTGCGCTGGGCTTCAGATGAAAAGTTAATGAAAACGAACACACTTCTCATTTCTCCTGAGGTGTATTTGCTCTCTTATTTAGGTGGCGGAGAAAGTAAGTCGGAAGAAAATCCCTCCTTCTCTGACAAAGGGCGCAGGGACTCTGAGAACTGCCTGACAGCACATTCCTGCATCAACACCATTGCTGTCGGTTTGAATCAGCCTGCTCAGTGCTCTCTTTCCAAGGGTGTGTTACAGCCACCTCCCACATGGCAACTCCTGCGTATCATCAGCTCTGATGTGCACCCTTTGTCTTCCCAGGAAATGAGTAAATGGCCTCAAAAAAGCTGACAGTTGGAGAGTTGTAGAAATTACAGACTCGTGTTTGGCAGGCAGTGTCGTATTCGCAGCTGGACTGACTGCCGGCCAGCAGTGCTCAGCCTGCAGAACATGCCGTCTTCCCGTTGCTCGGCCTGAGATATTTCAAGAGGGTAAGAGAAGTGTCAGAGAAGCGAACAGACTTTCTCTTTGCAGTTTTCTCTTGCCTGGTGCTAAAGCTTTCCTCTGGAGGAAAGAGCTTGTTGCCAGTTTCCTGGCACGCGAGAAACACGCAAGCTGTTGAATCTGACGTATTTTACCCACTGATACAATGCAAATACAAAACAGGACTTGAATCTAGGAAAATCCTGGGATTTATTTTTTCACTGACATCTTTAAACCCTTACAGCTTCATAGCCCCTGGTCTCCCTTATCCCAGCTCTCCTTTATAGCCGTTCCTGTTTGATCCCAGCAGTCACCTTGACTCACGATGCTGGTACCGGCTACGCTGCAAGAGACTCGGGTGTTATTCTTTACCCAATTCCTTTATATAAAAAGACATGCACAAGTTTGTTTTTCTGAAGACAGCAAAAGGCAGGCAGGCAAACAGCAAGAGCCCACCTGTGCTCACATTCAAGCCTTTTCCAGGAAGCTTTTTGCCCCAGAGTTCTCTTTCCTTTCAGTGTCGCGTCCCCAGACTCAATTTACTGCGCCCTTTACGTTACTACCCTTCTTTCTTGTCTGCGTGTGTTTTATTTTTGGTTGTTGGTGTTTGTTTTGTTTTAGCCTCTCTTACATGTACATGTGTGACTCCACAAGTCATGGCTTGACCACTTTCTGTCCGTGTCATTTACCAGTACTCTACATCAACCCCTGTACGGGACGTGTTATTACTTTTTCTTTGTGATACCCATGCAACACTTTAGGAAGTGGATTGTACTGATTTGGTTTTCAGTAATCAGAGGCATTTAACTGCTTCCTCGTGGCAAACCATTTTAATGTGGTTTTTTTTCCTCATCCCATAACTTTCTCTTACTATTTTCAACAAGAGTCGATGCGATCACAAGCTGATTACATTTTGCTGCGTGAAAATGGAAGTAAATGACAATTGCACATGTGGAATCTTGCAAATGGCCAAACTTATGTTGCCGTAGCTCCACAGGCTGATGAAGAGAACAAAAAAATCACTCCCAGGGTGTGGCTCTGTATTCCCTCCTGCTCCCCTGGCCCCACGGCGATGCCCATCCCTCTGCCAGAGGCTGCTGTCTGCTGAGTGATCGGTGGAGCTGTGCCCTGAACTGCACTCTGAAATGATCCACGTGTAACAGCGCTTCTGGGGCAGTTCAGGGCACTTCCACTTTCACCTATGGCTGCACACACTCTTGCACGGGTGGTGACTTGGAGGGCCTGGGAGGGGACATGAAGGAGGAAGCAAGAAAGCTTCCTATAAACGAGGGTACAGCTGGATGGCTTCAACCAGAGAGGTGACAGAGCGAATAGAACCAACATGGACCTGCTCGAGGGACCTCCACAGGCACCTGTTCTTTTGCCTTTTACCTGAATGGCATCAGAATGACTGAGCCAGACTACACAGAAGGGTAGCGACACAGCGCAACCCAGCTACCCACTGGGTGGAAGGCAGCACTCAAGGACACCCTTCGACTGTGAGTTTAATGTTTTCTGCTGAGAACAAATGGTAATGGAGATGAATTGCTGTGATTCCTGACGAGCATGAAGTCTGTGCCTATAATGACAATATTTGTGAATGCATTTGTTTTCTGAGGATTGGCAGTAAATATTTTATTCATTGTCTCCTGTGTGAATGCATGATTATATCAGCAACCAGCATAAAAGAAACGGGAATACTGCAGTTTGCTAAGGAAACAGAAATACTGACTTGAAGTCAAGAAGCCCTTGATAACCAAAGCTGTAATTTAAAACGTAAATGCCTTTCTGAGCTCATCTATTCAAAGCTGGATAGAGCCCAGTATGCTTCAGTTTTTAAATAACTCATTCCTATGACCTTTGCAACTCACTACCTTACACAACAGTGCAAAAAAGAGCCTCATACACATGACTCAGGCTGCCCTAGGGTTGCTGAAATTTAAGAAGGCAGTCTGCATAACATCATCACAAGCGAAAAGAGAAGAGAAGAGAAGAGAAGAGAAGAGAAGAGAAGGGAAGGGAAGGGAAGGGAAGGGAAGGGAAGGGAAGGGAA
>JANIJG010017508.1:0-53957 GCA_024611175.1 Megaceryle torquata | reverse complement strand
GAGTGGACTGGGAGGGACTGGAGTGGACTGGGACTGGGACTGAGACCGGAGCGGACTGGGACTGGAGTGGACTGGGACTGAGACCGGAGCGGACTGGGACCGGGACTGGAGTGGACTGGGACTGGAGTGGACTGGGACTGGAGTGGACTGGGACTGAGACCAGAGCGGACTGGGACCGGAGCGGACTGGGACTGGGACTGGAGTGGACTGGGAGGGACTGGGACTGAGACCGGAGCGGACTGAGACCGGAGCGGACTGGGACCAGAGTGGACTGGGACCGGGACTGGAGTGGACTGGGAGGGACTGCGACGGACTGGGATGGACTGGGACTGAGACCAGAGCGCACTGGGACCAGAGCAGACTGGGACTGGGACTGGAGTGGACTGGGAGGGACTGCGACTGAGACCGGAGCGGACTGGGAGGGACTGGGACTGAGACCGGAGCGGACTGGGACCGGAACTGGAGTGGACTGGGACTGGAGTGGACTGGGATGGACTGGGACAGACTGGGATGGACTAGGACTGAGACCAGACCAGACTGGGACTGGGACTGGAGTGGACTGGGACAGACTAGGACCGAGACCGGAGCGGACTGGGACTGGGACTGGAGTGGACTGGGACCGGGACTGGAGCGGACTGGGACCGGAGCGGACTGAGACCGGGACTGGAGTGGACTGGGACTGGAGTGGACTGGGACCGGGACTGGAGCGGACTGGGACTGGGACTGGAGTGGACTGGGACTGAGACTGGAGTGGACTGAGACCGGGACTGGAATGGACTGGGACTGGGACTGGAGCGGACTGGGACTGGAGCAGACTGGGACTGGGACTGGAGTGGACTGGGACTGGAGTGGACTGGGACCAAGACTGGAGTGGACTGGAGCAGGCTGAGACCAAGACTGGGATGGACTGGGATGCACTGGGACTGAGACTGGGGTGGCCTGGGAGCGAGACTGGGACCAGGACTGGACTGGACTGGGACTGAAACTGGGACTGAGACTGGGGTGCACTGGGAGGGACTGGAGCCAAGACTGGGGCCGAGACTGGGATGAACTGGGGCAGACTGGGGTGGACTGGGATGAACTGGGACGGGCTGGGAAGGACTGGGAGGGGCTGGGACTGGGAGGGGCTGGGGAGGGGGGGACGGGGGGGGGGCGGGGAGGGGGGGGGGGTTGCGGGGAGGCCTGGGGGAGGTGACTGGGAGGACTGGGGGAGGTGACTGGGAGGACTGGGAGGGCACTGGGGGGGCGGGGGGGGGGGGCTGGGGGGGGACGGGGGGGGGACAGTGGGGGGGGGGGGGGGGGAGTGGGGGGGGGGTGGGGGGGGGGGCACAGGGAGGGGCACAGGTGGGGGGGGGGGTCTTTGTCCTTGTCCCTTCCAGTGGCAAATAAATGGATCCATGAGTATGGGCAGGAGTTTCGGCGGCCATGCAGTGCTGATCCCCAGGACTGAGCTGCTGTGGGCTTGAGGATGTGGCACCGACAGGTGGCAAAGCCACCCTGGCACAGCACATACCTGAGGCTATCAGGAAAAGGAGAGAGGGAAGGGTGGGCAGGGTGGGTGCGTGGCAGTGGTGTGAGGTTGCTCAGCCATGGCTGAATCCAGGGAAAATAAAGTCAAACTAAACTGGAGTTTGGGAAAATGCCTTGGTGTGGTACATGATAGGATGAGGTGTGTGGGGGTGTATGTGTCTGTGTTCTCCCCACCCCTGGTTCCAGCCTGGACCCTAAACACACCCTCAAGCCCTCTCCTCCAGCCCTAGATAAAAAGTCTCTATGCTAAAGGGACTGGAAGTCAGTGATGTGGCATTTCTACAGTAATCAGTAGGCTTCAGAGTGAACGGAATGGCCTTAGAGGACCAGATCAAAGACAGCATGCTATCCTTACTCAGATAAATGTAGCTGGCTGCATCTTGGGCCCAACGTGAAGCCCCACACGCCACTCTCATCCCAACCATAGTACAGGGCCCCCCCTCCCCACATCCCAGAAGGGGTTTGGGGAGCGTTTGGCAGGGTAGTCACTGGAAGAGGGAAGCTGGGGAGAGAGGAGGCAGCTGCTGCCTTCCAGCTGCCCTGGGCCCCAGCCTACCCCGGCTTGGACCATGCTCCCCTGGGACCTTCGCAGACAAGCTGCCCTTTCTCCGGCCTGATGGCAGCATCTACGTGACTGGAAGGCAAAAAAAGGCAGCAGGGTTCTCTGGCAGCTCCTGGAGATCAGGCAGGGAGCCCACAGCTCTCAGATGAAGTGAGGGTGGAGCTGGAGGCCACCATCACCCCCTCTGTCAAAAGCCCTTGACTCTCCATTCATCCAGCCTCACCTACATGCCATTTGTCTGGGGTTCAAAACCTCCTGGATGGAGGTGCAGCCTGGGGAGACCCAGCTCCCCACTCCCTCACCTCGCAGCCTCTCTGCTAGCTAGAAGGAAAAGGACTAAAAGTGGGGAGGTGGGGGGAAGGGGGACAGAAACCCCAGTCAGACCTCTCCCAGAGCTCTCCTGCTGGGTTCAAAAATGTGCAGTTATCGTTACAGCCTTGGATTAACTCTGCTGTAGGCACACGGGATGAGCTGGGTGCAGCATTTGGGGAGGGGAACAGAAGCTGGAGCACCAGGAGGATGCAACAGGAGCCCTTTTGGGGCTTGAATGTCGAAGGCTTCAAGAATTCAGAGCAAATTTCCCCCAAGTCCTGCTCTTCAGATAGGAACATTCCTTCCCCCCTCCCCTCCCAGCATTGCGGGTATTATAAAACAGAGGGTCCAACAAAGCACAAGTTATTTAACAGCCAGAGTGCTGTGGTTTATTACTTCCAGATGTTTCTGCACATATGGGAGCCATCGGCCATGGAGAGAAGGGGGAAAAGCAAACGCTGTGGCTAAAGTATCACCCCCTCCTCCCCCAACTGGAGAGCAAAGGGACGGGGGAATATTTAGGATGATGAGAAGCTTCCGTGAGTCACCAGAAAAACCCAAGGCTTGGGTCTGTCCCCAGGGATGTCCTAGGATCACCCCTTCCCTCCACAGGCTCTTCCAAGGAGCCCAAGGACTGGCATATGAAGGGAAAGGAGGGGTTTCTACCCCAAGCTTTTCATAAATGCTTTATTTGTAGGTGATAGAAACAGACACTGAACATGACGTGAACAGGAGAAGGCCGACATAGGACAGAGACCGTGGTCTCCAGGGAGCTAACACATACACACACATTTTCCTTTTGGAAACAGCAACACATGGTAAGAAGTCACCCCACGTGGCCTAAACCAGCCAAACATCCATCAGCAAAGCTCAGAGCAAACACCCAAGACTCCACAGGTTTCAGGTGGTTTACAGACATGGTGTTGAGGGTACAAGCATCACCCAAAGGATGAGGGTAGATGATGGGTGCAAGCATCACCCAAAGGATGAGGGTAGATGATAGAGCTGAGGGAGGTGGGTCTGGGCAACTCAAACAGCGGTTTCAGGCTGTGAGGGGAGCACCAGGCTGAGAGGTGGGCATTAAAATGCACCAGAGCCCCGTTTGCTTGGAAATAGCAACCCAGAAACTATTCTTGTTTGGCTGAGTTGGGGTTGTTCAGCCTGAACAAGAGAAGGCTCTGGGGAGACCTTCTTGTGGACTTGCAGTAGAAGGGGCCTGTCAAAAAGATGGGGACAGACTTGTTATCAGGGCCTATTGTGACAGGACGAGGGGTGATGGTTTAAATTAAAACAGGGAAGATTCAGACCAGATAAAATGAAGAAAATGTTGATGTAGAGGGTGGTGAGACCCTGGCCCACGTTGCCCAGAGAGGTGGTTGGTGCCCCATCCCTGGAAACATTCCAGGTCAGGTTGGATGGGGCTCTGAGCAACCTGCTCTAGTTGCAGATGTCCCTGCTCCCTGCAGGGGGGTTGCACTAGAAAGGTCCCTTCTAACCCCAACCATTATATTTTTGGACCTCAGCTAAAGATCTAAGGTCTAGATTTTCAGGAGTGTCGAGTACCAGTTCAAACCTGCAGCTGGCTGATTGCCAGACACCTCCAAACATCTCTCCCAGGCTCTTCCACACCCAAGTAAAAATCAAGAGTGGAGGAGAAACATCAGTGCTAAAGTCAAGGAGGTGGAGAACATCAGCACAACCTTATTTGCCTAAGTCCCTGCTGGCTGCTACTCCATTCACTAAAGGCCCTGTGGAATATGGCACCACACTGATAAATTTTTCAGAGTGCTGGGATGGTCTCGGTGAATTGAGAAGTGGCTTTGCCCTATTGCATCCACTCAGTCCTGCACTGCAGAGATGAAAAGCAACTTTGAAGTGCCCCAGCATGGTATTTACCGGGCTACTGGTGTTACCAACAGGATCTATCACAACTGAGAGCTCCTCAACTGTGAGGTCACATAAAGAATCCCAGCATGGCAGGGGTTGGAAGGGACCTCTGGAGACCATTTCATCCAACCCCACAGCTCCAGCCGGGTCACCCACAGCAGGTTGCCCAGGCTTGCATTGGACAGGCACGTTTAGACTCTCTCCAGAGGAGACTCCACAACCTCTCTGAGCAGCCTGGGCCAGGCTCTGGCACCCTCACAGCAAACAATCTTCTCCTCCTGTTCAGATGGAACCTCCTGGGTTCCAGTTTGTACCTATTGCCCCTTGTTCTGTAGCTGCCCACCGCTGCCAAGAGTCTGGCCCCATCCTCTTGCCTCCCCCCCTTTAGCTATTGATGAGCATTGATCAGATCCCCTCTCACCCTTCTCTTCTCCAAGCTAAACAGCCCCAGGACTCTCAGCCTTTCCTTCCCCCAGTTCCCTCACCATCTTCAGTGCCTCTGCTGGACCCTTGCCAGTAGTTCCTTGTCTTTCTTGACCTGGGGAGCTCAGAACTGGACACAGTGTTCCAGAGGTGGCCTCACTAGGGTGAAGTAGAGGAGAACCTCCCTTAACTTGCTGCCCACACTCTTCTTCATGCACCCCAGGAATCCTTTTGCCTTCTTGGCCATGAGGGCGCATTTCTGGCTCCTTGTCAGCTTGTTTCCCAACACTCCCAGGTCCTTCTCTCTGGAGCTCCTTCCCAGCAGGTCACCCCTCCCCTGTACTGGTGCAGGGCATTATTCCTCCCCAGGTGCAGGACCTGACACTTGCCCCTATTAAACTTCGTGAGTTTCTTGCATGTGCAAGGACACGCAGCTGAGCTCTGCAGTCGCAGGATCTGTATTCAGAGCAGAGCTACGCACTTCTGCAATACAGGAAACTTCTTTCTTCAACCATCTCAATGTTCCTGGAATCTCTACAAGTCACCAAAGTTTTTGTCTGGTGCATATAATCTGGGAGCTTGGTCTGAATTGAAAAATTGAAGAGAACCCTGCAGCAAACTGGCCTCTCAACCTGAACCTTCTGCTCCTGATGAGATCCGGGATTTTCTGTTGTGAAAGCTGCCACTGATCCTCACTCCAACAAGTGGAACAAAAGCGAGAGAGATTTCTAAACATTCAAAAGTGCTGAAGCAAACCCTTTCAACACAGGCAGCCTCCTCCTGTTCATCTGCATTTACACAGAGACAGCACAACACTGCAGGCTGTGGAAAAATGTCATGAAAAGCTAGTGGGTATGGGGGGATTTTCTTAAATGCCCCCATTTTTCCTGAGTCAGAGACCAGTTGTTCTCTCTGCAGCTACCACCTGTACTATCCTTCAGCTAAATCCCATTTACCTCTGACTGTGTTTTGCTGGAAAGGGAGAAGAAACTGCCAACAGGAGCATTAACATTTTTTCAGACAGAAGTACAGTCTCAAATATGTATGTGGCTTAATGCAGCTGAAAGGAATTCCCACCCACCCAGCTGCTATTGCTGCTGTCCCTGTAGTCACCTTTTTTCCTGGAGCCCAGCACTACACAAGCCCCTGAGTTTATTCTGCACCAGTCAGGACCGAGAGCTTGGTATGGAGCAAACGCCACATTAAGCAGGCTGTTGAAATATTTATTTTTTTCCACTCACTTCTCAAACGTTGACAACAAAATAGAATTCTGGGGAGCCCACAGGATTTGGAAACAATCATTCATTTTCCAACGGTGCTTTTACAGAATACAAACCCGATTTGCTTTCACTTTTCATGGAGGGTTTTTGATTTCTATTTAATTAATTAATTATTTTTTACTATCTCGCAAACTGTAAAAGCAAATGAAAGGGATAACGTGGGAGGCAAATGTCAAGGAGTTATCTCAACGAATCACTCAAAGCCAGATCCTCCAAGTGACTTCAGCAGGGAGGAATGCGGCTTTACCAAGATCATTCATGAGGATGACAACAGGCACATGCTTAACTAGCCCGGGAATTGAGACTCTGGACGCATACGCTGTATTACTTAACCTCTAACAACCGGAACGTAGGAGTCATCTGGAAAGGACTGAGAGTTTTGCCAATTTTCGGGATACAGTTGGGGGAAAAAGTGCTGTTTTGCATCTCAGCTACTGAAGATCCATTTAACTCATCAGCAACTAAACCAGGGGTGGACGTTACATCAAGGTCACGGTAAACTAATGCAGTAATAAACAAGGTGACTTATGAAGGGAACCGCCGGGACCCGGCAATTGCTCTTTTAACACCTGAGTGCCAGTGGCCAAAGGGCCAGGAGAGAGAAGATCTCTCTGGAATGAGGCTTTCTTGACTTTCATCCAGGCATTTTCCACCCTGATGTGTCAGGGAAGGTACACGGAGCAAGGCCACGACTGCTGTGTCCAGGGCTCATGTGTGTCAGGGCATTCATGGTGAATGCGAGGCAGTGAGCTGCTCTCCATCGGGGTCAATGCCAACATTAAACTGGGCTTTGCCACCTCTTCACCCCGTCTCCACCTCTCAAGTGCCAGGAATTCATGACTGTTTTTGTTGCAGGACGTAAATCGCAGCTCCCAAATTGGGCCACCAACAGAACTCTGCCTCAGCATAACAGTGTTGAAATACTGCTTTCATCATACAGCATCAAGGGGTTATGGACACAAGGCAAAATAATAATAATACTAAAAAAAAATTAAAATATATTTCAGACATCCACCAGCAAAATATTGAAGAAAACTGCTCCAAAACGTGTCTGCTTTTAGGCTCAGGAGTGATTCTTAGGTGAAAGCAATCTGGTGAACTGTCTGTGGATAATTTAACCCTGAAGAAAAGCTCTCCATGGAATTACTGCATTTACATGGAAATACAGAAGGCAGGCAGTGAAACGATCTGGGAAGTGACAATGAAAAAAAGGTCTTTCCTCCAGTACTGGGGGAGTGTAATGCAGCAGCAGCTGCCTACACCTCTTCATCAACATCAGCAGGACTGACTCCAAGCTCTTCCAGGGTTTTATCTACTGCACTTTTTGCATTTTTTTTTTTTTTTTCCCATCCAAAAGGCACAGATCTCTGCTCAGGTGCATGTCGCAGCTACAACAGGGGAAGCTAAACACATTCCAGGGGCAGAGAACGGCCAAACAGACATTCTTGGATCTTCCCCATCAACACAGGCTCAGAGTCCCCCGCCTCTTATGTGTCTGCAGTAGATGGAGTTATCCAGACTGTTTTTCTCAACAAGAACTCACTCTGAGTATCAAGAAAGCTGCAAGCCTATGAAATGGAGCTCATAGTCCTCCCTTGCCTTTTTTTTTTTTTTCTTCCAGTCCCATCCAACTTTGCCTAGGAAAGAATTGTCAAGGCTCTTCCTGCAGCTTAACCACCCATAAGGCTGCTGTTGGTGAGACAAAACCTAAGCTCCCAATGAAGCCGATTCCTTGTCTGCTTTAGGGGAAAGAAACGTGTATATAAAAAACAAACCTAAGGGGCATTTCAAAGATGATCAGATGATTCTGTGGAGGAATCCCAAAGCCTTTGGCTATGCTGCAATGCCCTTGGATGGATCTGGATTGCCTACAGCCCCCTTGGCAGTTGGGTCCAAGAAAGCCTAAGAATTGATGGAGATCGGTATGATCAACTACTTGGGATTTCAGGAGGTCTTTCCTTGTGGCAGCAGAGAGGAGCCCTCTCCCAAGGGCCTGAAGAGCTTTTCATGGTCTTCAGTACAAGCTGCTTCCCAGCAAGGAAGTCCCTAAAGCATTTACACATTCTGGAGAACTAGTTCTAGGGGATGAACCTCACACACCAACTTCTCACTGCTGCTGAACTGGAGAGATGAAAGGATATGAATACATCACAGTGGCCTCTGGTGCAGTTTATTTACAACAGGACTCAGTGCCGGAGAACACCAGGGTATTAACAAGCAGGAAACACACTACAAAGGAGAAAGGAGAGTGGAAGAAAGGTCACAGGTTAAAATTGAGGTATTCTCTGCAGATACTTGACTCTGCTACACTCTAGATTTAGTCAATTACCTAAGATCAAACAAGGCCAAAAGAGGCCCGTCACTCAGGTTAAAATCGGCATCAACACACTCAGTAACTCGTAAGGTAGGGAATAGTGAGAAGCACAAAAGCTTAATGCATTGCTGTCTGTGGCTTAAGGACACAGTAAGGCCAGCGAGCCATCTCCCTTTCTCCAAGCCTCTCGTTTTAAAGCTGCTTTTGCTACAACCACGATACCAGGAGCAAAAGGAGCACCTTGGAAGACTCGGAGATAGACCAGGGTGCCAAATCCCCAGTAGGGATTTAACATTACAGTGCAGTACAGTTCTTTGGTCTTCTCCCTCTCTCACCATCATCACACATCAAGCTACACTGTATCCTTTCACTGGATTTAAACCATGCAGTCCACTGACCTTCACTTCCACTGTTTCACCCCCAAGGGCACAGGATAAAGGGGAAAAAAAACCCTCAAAGAGCACATCCAGTGCTGATGATCTTTAGCATTGCCAGTCCTACAGCATCACACATTTCATAGAGTCACAGAACGGTTTGGGTTGGAAGGGACCTGAAAGATCATCCCGTTCCAAACCCCCTGCCGTGGGCAGGGACACCTCCCACTAAACCAGGCTGCTCAAAGACCTGTTCAACCTGGTCTTGGAACACATCCAGCAATGGAGCATCCACAGATTCCCTGGGCAACCTCTGCCAGTGTCTCACCACCCTCAGCTTTCAGATTAGCCCCTCCTATGAGACCTATACATTGGTTATCAGCTTTATTTTACTGTAACTGAGAGTTTTTCCAATCAACCTTATCAGTCTCAACCTACTCTCACCACCACGTGGCTGACTAGAGAGACCTGGCTTCTACAGCTCATTATGATACCAAAACTCACAAAATAGGTATGGGAAGTCAGCCACATGAAGCACACAGCTCTACCGGTCTAATCTCACCAGTTATTTCTTGTCTGAAGAAGTGTGGGGTGAGTTGTTTCTAAAACAAGGCCTTGATTACTTAAATAAAATGCTATTTAAGCCTAATACTATAGAGCTTATAATTTTTCCTTCTGTCAGGTGATAAATAAAGGGAGGATCTGCTTCACTTCTCCCCTCCAAGGAAGGATGTTTAATTAAGACACATTAATTAGTTATAAATTTAGAGAGAACACATAAGCATCAAATATATTCCTGGCTGTGATTCAAAAGTGTTTGTTTACACTGGGTTTTTAGCATTACACTAAAACTCCAGCCTCCCACTCTGAGATCCAAGCACACAGGGAGCAAGAGCAAGAGAACTGCGCAGCTCCAGCACCTGCCAAGTCTTACCACTGGAATCCACCGATGGGTTCTGTAAACCTGTGACGGATCAGAAATGTTGCAACAGCTTCAGCAACCTGAGGAACAATGACAACAACAAAAAAAACACCAAAAGAACAAAACAAAAGAATCAGTCAGAATTTCAAGGGTCACAAAGATAACAAGAAATCCAGCCAGGTTTCAAAGCCTGCAGCATTTGTATCAACAGTCTGTGTCCTCAGGACCCTCTTGCTAAATCCAGTTTGCTCCTTTAAAACCAAGAGCTCAGTATAACATGCTTTTATATTGAAAAAAGGAATTGAAAGAAGGAATTCCATGCTTCCACCTTTGCTCTGACACTGATCTCCCAACCAAGAACTGACCAAACTTCTTCTCCACCTCTTTCAGTAATATGTAAAACAATGCCTAAGTTTAGCAGGGAAAAACAGCCTGGTGAAGCTCGAGCAAAGGCTGACAGCCCCGGGGCTGGAGAAAAGAAGGCTGAGAGAAGATCTGATCAATGCTGATTAACAGCTAAAGGGTGGGGGGTCAAGAGGATGGGGCCAGACTCTTGGCAGTGGTGCCCATCAACAGGACAAGAGGCGATAGGCACAAACTGGAACGCAGTTTCCATCTGAACAAGAGGGAAAACTTCTTTGCTGTGAGGGTGCCAGAGCCTGTCCCAGGCTGCCCAGAGAGGCTGTGGAGTCTCCTTCTCTGGAGAGATTCCAAACCCGTCTGGACAAGATTCTGGGCACCCCTGCTGTGGGTGACCCTGCTGGAGCAGGGGGCTTGGACAAGATGATCTCCAGAGGACCCTTCCAAGCCCTGACATACTGGGATTCTGTGCAATCACAATGCAAGTTATTCCTATAAAGGATAAATCAAGGCAGCAACCTGACAGTAACAATACTGCTTAAAATACATATTAAAAAGAATAACAGTGTAAGACCTCTGTATGTTTAAATAAAAATCCCTAGTTCAGATCAGCAAAGCGAAGCACGAAAGGCTGAGTTTTTACACTCAGAAGTTTTAAAACCAGATATGCTTCCAACCACAGGCTCCACTGGTTGCACCACATTCCTGCTTCTCTCTGGACACTAACTTCAGCAGTACCCAGCCTTAGCACTGCTCTGTTAGACTGCAAGCTGCTTCTGTGACATTTGTTTTGCATTTGGAAAATGTGAGCCACCCAACTCAGCAAAACACAGACCAACCCCAAAAGCTACAGCTTAGTACAAGGGAGAGTGGAGAACTTCATGAGGAGAGGATAAATTCTCACTCCACATGGTATGAGTTAGTTATATCACCACTTGCCTGAGAGTTAAGTCTGGAACCTCGCCAAGCCCTGTGTCACGTAACATGTTAGCTCAGGCTTTCCAGCCAGCTTACAAATCCAAGCTGTTTTGTGAACAGTCCCTTAAAATGTCATGTCACAAAATGCCCCTGAAGTATAATCTCTGCTTCACAGCAAACAACAAAACCCTTTTGCATTCAAGCTGTGAAAATGGTGACTTCAACTAGTTTAAACTCCACGGTGGGGCTCACCTTGTCTGGAGCATCTTCATGGACTGCGTGGCCACACTGTGGGAGGACCTGCATCTGAAACTTCCCTGTGGATCAAAAGAGTCATCACTGGAGCTGCTTTTTAAGCGGTCTTGATTTCTACCAGCAATGGTTTAGGCAAGCAGTTGTGTACACAGGAAACATGGGGCACTGCACCCTTAAAAGCACAGTGAATTTACAAAAGCTTCTAAAAAGGATCTCACATTATTTACAAACCAACCTCAGCAAATCTGCAGCAGGCAAAGAAGGACCAGGGAAGGCACAGAAGTCTAGGATGAACTGTACAATACATACAGCAGACAGTTTCCAAAGAAAGCAAGAACAAGCTGCTTAATTCATCCTCCCCACTGTAACTAGGATGGGTTCCCAGGAGTTAAAATGAAGCTAAACTGTTTAGAGATTTTGAATGCAGGTGAGACTACCATTCAGAGCTGGAACTGTTATCAGATCTACTTTAATGTAATGTTCATCCTATTACCCAATACTACTTTCCAGTACTAGTTCCTCTGGAAATCAGTGAAGCTGGGACAGAGTTAAAGAAAACAACCCATAGCCTAGACCATTAATGCAGATGCTGAATCCTGGTCTGCCAGAAACACCAGGAGACCAGACAGTTTTGGATGGTCCCAAGTGTTCTAGCTGGGAACCCTCAGGAATGTAATCAGAAAGGGAAAAACCACATTATAAAGAAACCCTCACAGACAATCATTCTGATTCAAAAGAAGTGTGGCACCCCATTGCTGGAAACATTGAAAACAAGACTGAACAAAAACCTATGGCAAAGAATCCTTCACCACTTTTAATTCAACCTTTCCCTTCTCCGCCTTTCCTACAACCATAGACAGTTAGAAAACACTTTGGCTGGAATAATTCTTTAATGCATGCTTGTTTTTTTACAGACTGCACCTGTTAAGAGGTTGTTCCAGGTATCTCTTGTTCAGGTACCCATAGCAACAAGCTATCACCCAAAAAGAGCGTTATAGTAAGGGTTAGAGTAACAATGTTAAATATTTACCTTGCATCTGTCCAATTGTTAGATCTTTATCCAGCCTGTCAACACCTACAATCAAATAAATAGATGTATTGGAGAAAAGCCAGAGAGAACATTACTGTCTGAGCAGCATTTTACTCAACATTTTGAAGATGTTTGGCTTGAAAAATCCAAAAGAATTATAGAATCACAGAATGGTTTGGGTTGGAAGGGACATTAAAGATCATCTTGTTCCAACCCCCCTGCCATGGGAAGGGACACCTCCCATTAGACCAGGTTCTTCAAAGCCCCATCCAACCTGATCTTGAACACATCCTAGTGATGGAGCACCCACAACTTCCCTGGCAACCTGTTCCAGCATCAAACCACCCTCAGAGTGAGGAACTTCTTCCTAATTTCTAATCTGAATCTCCCCTCTTCCAGTTTGAAGCCACACCCCTTGTCCTATCACTACAAGCCACGGGAGAGAGTCCCTCCCCAGCTTCCATCTGAGCCATCATCTCTGACACCCACAAGGACTTTTCACTGCTGTAGCTCAAGAGAGTGAAGTGACAGGAAAGAATCCCAGCCAAAAAAGCAAGAACACACCCTGCCTTAAAAGCATATTTATCTTGGTTACACACTTAATTTCCTGCTAGGGTACAAAAAGGGCTTACAGCTGGCTGTAGAACATTGATAATTTGACTTTCAGTTGAAAAGTTCAAAGCACACCCATATCTGTAGGAAAATATCATAGTAGTAGGAAGTTGAAGAGCAGCCTGGATCTGCCCTGTTTGCTTTTCTTCACAGAACAAAACTACACATGCAACAGCAGCAATACAGAGTATGGCATTCTGTGCTATTGTGACATTAGAGGCTCTAAACTAATTCCAGATCTGCATGATATTTCAAGATACACAGAAAAGCCAAGGCAGAAGAGACAGGTCTGCTATTCTCAGAAAAAAAAGAGGAGGGAAACACTGTCCTTATTCTCTAAAATACAAGTGCAACGTGCTTAGGGGGACAGACTTTTTTAGCAGGGTCTGTTGCGACAGGACGAGGGGTGATGGTTTTAAACTGAAAGAGGGGAGATTTAGACTGGAGAGAAGGAAGAAACTGTTTACATTGAGGCTGATGAAACACTGGCCCGGGTTGTCCGGAGAGGTGGATGATGCCCTATGCCTGGAAACATTCCAGGTGAGGTTGGCTGGGGCTCTGAGCAACCTGCTCTAGTTGCAGATGTTCAACCCCTCTGTGGGGAGCAGGGACAAGAGCTTGAAAGGTCTCTTCCAACCCAAACCATTCTATGATGACATCACTGAACAGTCACTGAACCTAAGCAGGACTGGAAATGAGACGTACCAGCTAAAAGCAAAAGCTTTGGTGTTGGACAGCTTAGGAAGAGGTTGGATAAACCCCTGAACCAGCCATCCCAGTACTTTTCTGTTTTTGCCAGTTCAATTCGCCACGTGTATAAATGCTCCTTCTTTGTCTGCAGGGAAGAGAGAGAGAGCTCTGCATTAGTGATCAGTAAAACAGCCGTAGTAAAATGAACTTGGAGCCACTTGGAAATACATATATATATCAAAAATACTGGCTCCCTCTGGTGGATTACACTTGCAGGGGATGACCCTCCCTGCTCCAAAATTTCTCTCCAAATCACAGCCAAAGTACATGAACAGGGAACGAGGAATTCAGCAGAAACTACACCTATAGATGAAGCAAAGGCTGCAGTTTTCAGGGCACTCAACTTACTATTTTTGACTGGCACAAAGCTCACGAATTGTCTGAACATTCAGACTTGTCTTGATGCAGAAATTCAAGAGGCTAAGCTGACTCAAATGATTTTCCTTAAGGAATTTACATTCCTAAATTGCAATTGCTTGTACGACCTTCTGAATCCTACTGTGCCCTGGAATAGAACTAAAATACCCCAAAGACTCAGAAAAGAGCATTCCTCTTTCAGGCCAGAAGCCCTATTTCAGACCATATGCATTAAATCTATCTCTTGGGAAAGAGAACCAAAGACACACTTTCAAGTGAGATAGAATCAAAGGCATGAGACAAAGAAGAAAACACAATAGTCACAATAATAAAAACTTTTCAATCCCTGGAGTTGCTCCCTTTTAGATCAGAATGATTTTATTAACTGGTAGCTACTTTTGCAGGGGAGCATCGTGCAAACACAAGCTGAAAACACAGCAAGAAACTCCCTACCTCTGTGTCATCTTCTTTCTTCCTTTTATTGACAGAGCCTCCCCCTTCTTCCTCATCTTCTTCCTCCTCCTCTTCTTCAATAATACCCTCCACTATGGCTTTAGGACATTCAGGACTGGCAGCCCCTTCACACCTGTGAAAATAAAACCAGGAAGTGATTCCCTGTCAGAACAGAAGGAGAAAAAAGAAAAAAAGAAAAAAAAAAAAGAAAAAAAAAAAAAAAGTGTTTTAATCTAAAGGTGTTCAGTAATTTCTCAGATACTAACCAAGAAAAAAACCCCCTAAATTTAAAAGTACCTGTGGATGGCAGATACAGTTGTGACAGACTGCCCAGTGCATATATACATGCAAACAATCAACAACAGCTTTTCCTAATGGAGCATGAGGCATCTGTAAAAACTCCAGGTATGGTAAAGATTTAAAGAGGCACAAGCCAGTCACTCTGATTCCCCCAAACCCACCTCAGATCACTCCCAAATACACAATTAGCAGTAGTTAAACTTTATAAAACATAGTTCTTTAGTGGATTTTACCCCAAGGAAATTTTGGGCAGGTTTTCTCTACGTGCATGATTATGATTCAGTGCTGCTGCTGGTATCAACTTTGATCAAATGATAATAAATTTTATCTTTCAAGTCCATTTGGGCTCTGTAGTAATGGTATTGTAAAAACAGATAAGATGACTTCAAAAGCTTTATTAAAAAAAAACAAAACAAAACAAAAAAACAAACCCAAAAGCCACCTACTGTTTGACTTGACCGACCATAGAAACTCTGGCAGATTCAAGATTCCTTATTTGTCCACTTTTTACACTAGGAAAAAAACCCAAACAAACCAACAATCAGAAGAAGGGGAAAAATATTTACTGAACAGATTCAGGAACAAGCAGGGCCAGAAACAGCAGCAAAAGCCCTTTACACCTCACAATTTCCCCAAACTGTTCCCAAACCTCCCATTCTCAGAAGGCGTCTGGAGTGGCTCATACTTCTCCCTGTAACTGTGAATATAAGGGACACAAGGGAGAAGTGCTGGTGAGGAAACAGTGAAAATGGATTATGCCCATTTCATTGCAGAAACTACCTGGGTATTTGGCAACAGAGCTGGGCTTTCTGTAGCTCAACCTGCAGACTTAACCACAAAGCCTCTGCCTTTCAAACTCAGCTGCCAAATTTGTAAGTACTTCTTGCTGAATCAGAAAGAAGTCCTGTTGCTCACACACAGGATGGAGGTCTCAAGCTGCTTCTGTAATAGTTGAGACACTTAGAAGGAAGCTGAATTCTTACCATAAAGCTTTCCCTTAGATGAAGCTCTTAGAGGATCCTTCTCTGGTGTCTAGCCAAGGAAATTAATTATCTTTCAGACTTTTCTCTCCCTGACAAATTAGCCAAAGAATTGGTAACAACAGTGGGGGAAGTGAGCGTGAAAGGAGACAACAGACAAATTCTATAAACTTTGTTTCCTTCAAGAGCCAAGATACAAAGACAAGTGATTTTGAAGCCTGCACATTACCTCCACTCAATGGCGTTCTCAAGTGACTTGAACGTTTTGGGACGACTCCTTAAGAAGTTCTGCATGCTGTTCAACGCGTCCATGGCTGTACCTAAAACCAAGTCATTTTAACTTTATGGCATCTGATGGAATTATTGCCGCATCTCTCTATACAGAACTGGCTCCTGGAGAACACCTCAGAGCTGGAGCTCAGTGGAGGTTTAATGCAGCTGAGGAAGGTACAACTGAGTATTCCTAAGCCTACTACCTGCTCTTACATGAGAGAATTAGTATATTTACAGGTAGGTTATTTAGACAGTAAAGAGGAGCCAGTAACCACTCACCAGCACCACGCGCATTAGATAAAAAGCCACCCTCCTCCCTGCTAACAAGTAAGTATTGCAAAGAAATTACTAGGTGAAAGGTCTGGAGCACAAGTCTTGTGAGGAGAGGCTAAGGGAATTGGGGTTGTTCAGCCTGGAAAAAAGGAGGTTCAGAGGAGACCTTCTCATTCGCAACAACTCCCTGAAAGGAGGTTAGAGCCAGGTGGGGGTGGGTCTCTTCTCACAAGGAACAAGCAACAGGACAAGAGGAAATGGCCTCAAATTGCACCAGGGAAGGTTTAGGTTGGACATGAGGAACAATTTCTTCTCTGCAATGGCTGTCAAGGCCTGTCCCAGGCTGCCCAGGGCAGTGACAGAGTCCCTATCCGTGGAGGGGTTTCAAGCCATGGAGATGTGGTGCTGAGGGACATGGTTTAGTGGTGAGACAGGGCTAGGTTAACAGTTGGACTCAAAGATCTTAAAGATCTTCTCCAACCTAAATGACTTTGATTCTATGAAATTATCAGGAAAATAGCAAACTGAGTCTCCATCTGGGAAAAAAAAAGCAAAAGAAGAGGTCACATTAGAAAGACTTTTGCATAGGTAGCATTTGTTAGGAGGATGGAATTGGCATAGGTTTAAAAACTTTTTTTTACTCAGGGATTTGGGGATAAAAGAAAAAGCTCAACATAGAAGACAGGACCCCATCCAAGAGTACAGAACCCTCTCCAAGGGCATACACACTTGCCTTCTACGACATCGATCATGCACAGACCCAGTAAACTTGGCACCAAATTTGCGACCGCCGTGTGCACTGCGATGGCACCCCCCATGCTGTGCCCAATCAGCATGATAGGGGGAGGAAGGTCCCCGTAGAGAGCTTCAACCACGTTTCCAACATCTCTGCCAAACCAAGATAAAAACATAGTCAGCATCTCTACCTTGATACATTTCTGAAGCAGATTTGTACGATGGGAAGAGAAAGTAGAGAACCAAGTCCAATTTCAAATCTCATGTCTATGCTCATTTCACTCACGGGCAATGGTTTTAAACTGAGAGAGGGAGATTTAGACTAGAGACAAGGAAGATATTTTTTATGCTGAGGGTCATGAGACCAGGCTGCCCAGAGAGGTGGTAGAAGGCCCATCCCTGGAAACATTTCACATCAGTTTGGCCAAGGCTCTGAGCAACATGGTCTAGTTGCAGATATATCTGCTCAGTGTAGGGGGGTTGAACTAGATGAGCTTGAAAGGTCCCTTCCCACCCAAATCATTCCATGAGTCTATGATTTTCCCTGTCCTTTTCATAAGACACCTACTTTGAAGTGAAGCTGTCAGTGCAGGATGCAAACCCAGATGGTGTGATACACAAACCCCAAAACCAGCAGCAGAGCTAGTGATCAAAAACTACTGAAGAGCACTAGTTTAAAACACACAAATTGTCTTTCCTGACTAAAACAATTCACAGGAATCGGAGATCCAAGTATTATTGCAACTAGAAATGGAAAACAAGTAAAACAAACAAACAAAAGGTCAACCAGCTTGTTTGTCAAAAAATTACTTGAGGTTTTGATTACAAAAATATGAAAATCAGCTCTAATTAAAGGGTTCCATTTAAAGGCTGGTTAGGAAAAACTTTCGAGCTCATTGTTAAGAGGAGAGAAAGGTTTAAAAACAAAAGTAATTTGTGTCCTTCCCCCCCAAGCAATGCTGCTCGAGATCTAAAAAATTATCTAACAGTTTCATACAGCGTCTCCTCAGGACAATAACTCATCAGGATGTGACAAGCCCTAAGCAGCAGCAATAAGGTCTACAATGGTAGTCAGAACACATTTCACACATGGCCTCCCCACAACAAACCAAGTGGATTTGTTCATATGGAGGCCACCAAATCCTTCGTGATGTAGCTGTAGTCACAGCAGAATCTCTTTGTGATAAATGTGGGTGCAACATAATGTGCTTAGCAGTGGGTATTTGCTTTTCTTACAGCCTTGTCAAGAGGGGGATTTTGCATCACAAAGCAGGTTGCGATAGTTTGGAAAAATCAACTCCCTCCACGTTTGACAGTCTTGGTCTGTGACCCACACTTTGGGGGAGCCACCAGTCCAAGGCATTATGCTCTGAATGTTTGCTTGAGGAGTGAAGGAAGAACCAAACTGGTGATTTCCAGTGAAAATGACCCAGCCTTCTATGTCTGAGGAAAGCATTCCCCTTCTGTTAGGAAATCTCTAGCATGTTGCAGGCCTAAAGTGTGCACTTCAATGAAGCCACTGATCTTTTGAGTGAGTTTAAAAACTGAGAGAACCTAGAGAATGACTCCAGTTTGAAGTCTGACTCAGCAAGAAGAGGTATAATTCCAAGTAAATTTCAAACTGTCCCCAAAATGGAAGGACAAGAACAGACAATTACTGGAATAATGTGAAATGAAACTATCTTCCAGCTGTCTGAATGAAGGCTGTGTGTCCTTGGGTAGTTTACTGTTCAATTGAGGGAAGAAAATAAAGTTTTGTGAAAAGAGAAATATGGAAGAGAGAGCATAAGCTTCCTTACTTTGACATAGTCTCTGCAGACAGATCTTCAGGGTTCCTAACTTTTGTTTCTCCTGAAAGAGCAAAAAAATAAAATAAAATACGTAAGCTGGGAACGTTCAATCCCCTCAGGACTTAGAGCAGCAACTGTACAAAGCTTCTTGGCACAGTTATTAAGAGTGAGCATACTGCAGATAACATGAATAATTAAGAAACCCAGAATTAGTAGGAACGATTGGTACTTTATCACATTATAGCTTATGGGTAGGAAACACTCCCCAGAACCATTCCATATTTGCAATGTACCTTAAAACTGAAGAATGGACCTTATTCCTACTTTATAAAAAAATGAACTTAATATTGGTGCCAGTAGGTGGGAAGGAACAAGTCCCACCTGTTGCCTGAAAGGGGACCTAACTACACCCACCACTGCCTCACACTGAGGCACAGGGAGTATTGGCTTCTGTCACATGAGGACAGGTGGCTGTGGAGCTCCAGAAGCCATTTTTCCATTCTTGCTTTTGAGTAATAATTGGGATGCCTTCGGGATGCTTTCATAGTCATCCTGGGAAGGATTCATTCCATCATCTTTAAAAAATGAGAGCATGTAACATGCTTATGTGATTTTAAATTTATTCTACATACCATGGCCTCGGAGATCTAAAGCCACAATCCTGCACTGAATCCTGTTGATGATTGCAGACTGCAAGAAGGGACAAAGAGAAGATCATTTGCAAAGTGCCACACCTCATCTACAGAAGGATAAGCAACATTAAGCACTTCCTGAAACAACAGCAAAGGCTCAGGCAGTGCAACAAAAACACCTCTACTGTCAACAAAGTGGCTGAACCTGAATTGCACAAGGTGACACAGAAAGCAAGCAGGAATATTCCATATAAAATATCCTTAATTAACCAAAGCTCCATCCTTTCTACCATTACTCACACTGCTCTCATAGGACATCAATTTCCCTGTGCAGAAGACATTTTGTGTGTTTCCTAGAATAATGAATTCAAGTTCTGTAGCACATCAAAGGAGGTTGGAGCCAGGTGGGGTTTGGTCTCTTATCCCAAGGAACAAACAACAGGATAAGAGGAAATGGCCTCAGGTTGCACCAGGGGAGGTTTAGGTTGGACATGAGGAACAGTTTTGTTGCTGCAATGGTTGTCAAGGCCTGGCCCAGGTTGCCTAGGGAAGTGATGGAGTCCCCAAAGAACAGCTTGGGTTGGAAAGGACCTTCAAGATTATCTAGTTCCAGCCCCCTGACAAGGGCAGGAACATGTCCCACTAGAGCAGGTTGCTCAAAGTCCCATCCAACTTGGTCTTGAACACATCCAGGGATGGGGCATCCACAACTTCCCTGTGTAATCTGTGCCAGTGTCTCACCACCCTCAGAGTGAAGAACTTCTTTCGGATTTCTAATCTAAATCTTCCCTCTTCCAGTTTCAAGCCATCCCTTGAGGGACTGAAAAGCCATAAAGATGTGGTGCTGAGGGACATGGCTTAGTGGTCACCGGGCAGTGCTGAGTTAATGATTGGAGTCAATGATCTTAAAGGTCTCTTCCATTTAAAATGATTCTATCCTTCTATGAACTGAAATGCAGCAGTGGAATTACAGACACCAAAGTAATGTTCCCTCTTCCCCATGTGTTACGAAATAAGCCCTGACTGTACGGATGTGGAGACAAAGTGGCTCATTTGCAACACATTCAATTTGCTCTCAAAGAACAGAATTTTACAGTCAGGCTAAAATGTACAAAAATTTATTAGTCCAAAGGGGTTGAAAGGAACAAGTGAGAAATATTTTTAAAGGAAGGTAGGTCTGCAATATGATTATGGATCTGTTTGTCCCTGACAGCTCAATTTACCCGAGTTATTTCAGGCATCACAGTGATTAAGTGGCATTCTTTGTTGAAAGGAAGACTTCTGTGTTAAGGAATCATTGATTATTTAAATAACAGCCCTGCAGGAGTGGGGGAATTTGTGGAGGGATTCTTAATAGAACCACCTACATAATGGTCAGAGATCTGGAAGCTATGCAGTCATCACAGTTTGTTTGTTGAGCTGCTCATCTCCTAAATGCCTGGAGCAGTTGCTCAAACCACAGAATCCACCAGTTAATATTTTAGAGTCCCTAAAGATACCTCGAAACCTTGATATGCAAGGTGCTTATGCACCTAAACAATAATTTAACAAGACAGAGGAGTAGTCTGCCATGAAAAATCAAACTATTGTCAGTAGGGAGTAAGGAATGAGGATCATTAACACAATGTGAGAGAATGAGAAGCTTTCCAGTGCCCTGAGTTTCATCCCAATAGGAGTATTTTGGCCAAGAGAATTACAAACAATCACTCACAAAGTTACCAGGCCCATAAGCAGAAGAAAGGAACATGGTGGCTCCTGCAGGCTGTTAATTTATTTACAGATGGTTAATCCCAATGCCTCCCACTTTGGGATTTCCTTGGGTTTTTTGAAGGAGGGGTTGTTTTGGGGATGTTTTAAGTTCTGGTTCACCCCAAATATTTGATTGCTTGGGACAAACTTCGAGTTTCAAAATGCACAAAGGATATAAATCGACAGCAGCCAAAGACATGAGCCAATTGTTGTGGCAGGTTCTCTCTCAAGATGCAGCTTCAAGGGCAAGGTATAAATCCATATGAATCTTGTACTTATATGATTGAACTTTGGTAATAAACTGATATAAAAAGACAGCAGCTGCAAAGCACAGCGTTATAACTGCAATTGCTCCTGTAAATTCAACTCTGGAGGTTTTTTTTTGAAATGTAAAAAAAGGTGTTGGTGTTGCTATTGGAAATGAAGAGCTCTAGAGGAGGTGGAAGGGATGTATAAGAAGCCCTTTCCTTAACTCAGAAAAACATGACTCCACACGTCTGCTTCCCATTAGAAGCAGGGACCTTCTCTATATCTGTATAAGGCACTTGTACAGCTTCACCAAAGCACGGAACCAGCAGAGTTCCATCCTGGCAACTGGTGAGCTACAAGCAAGCAACTCAGTAAGATTTAAGACAAAGTTGAACAGTTTCAGCAGACCTGTATCTGCACCAGTCTCTGGGTCAGCTAAAGTTACACATCACAGAATGGTTTGGGTTGGAAGGAACCTTTCAAGGTCATCCAGTCCAATCCCCCAGCAGGGACATCTGCAACTAGAGCAGGTTGCTCAGAGCCCCAGCCAACCTCACCTGGAATGTTTCCAGGCATGGGGCATTGACCACCTCTCTGGGCAAACTAGAAGAGTGTCTCACCACCCTCACTGTAAACAATTTATTCCTTCTATCCAGTCTAAATTTCCCCTCTTTTAGTTTAAAAAAGTGACCTGTTAGGTGTAAAACTACTGTTCAATACCAACATTAAAGTCCAGTTGGCAAAGAATTTTTCTAATGTGTCTCATCATAATAGGAGATGGTTTATGGTGACACCATCAGCATTACTCAACAGTGATCATGTTGGGAATTGAAGAGCAGTTGCTGGTGACACTTCGAAAATATTCATTCTTGTTACTCATCTGAACCTCTGGTGAAAGGTTATGTCATCTACAGCCCACCAAACTGCTGAAAGGTGACAAGTATGACACAGCCAAAGGCATAGCGGAGACAGAGGGACTTCATCTGTCCAGTTGCACTTCCATGAAAGTCATCCTATAGCATCCTTCTGTTAAGGGCAGTAGGCAGCTTGGAGAGCTCCTGGATTAAACAAGTCCTAAGTAAAAATCATAGAACTGTTGAGCTTGGAAGTGACCTCTAAGATCATCAAGTCTGACCACTATCCCAGCACTGCCAGGTCACCACTAAACCATGGTCCTCAGCACTGCACCTCTACAGCTTTGAAACCCCTCCAGGGTGGGGACTCCACCACTGCCCTGGGCAGCCTGGGACAGCCCTTGACAACCCTTTTGCAGAAGAAATTGTTCCTCGTGTCCAAACTAAACCTCCCCTTGTCCAACTTGACGACATTGCCTCTTGTCCTGTCACTTGTTCTTTGGAAGGAGAGACCAACTCCTGACCCCCACCTGGCTCCAACCTCCTTTCAGGGAGTTTTTGAGAGTGGGAAGGTCTCCCCTGAGCCTCCTCTTCTCCAGGCTGAGCAACCTCAGGTCCCTAAGCCACTCCTCATAAGACTTTTGCAAGTGATTTTACTTTACGTGAAGTCCTTTATAAATTTTCTTCCTTAATTCCCGTTATTTTTTAAGGGGAAGGGGGGGAGGGAGGAATTTTGGTTTGGTCAGTCCCCATGCTTGCTTCTATTGACACCCTGTACACTTCCGGAAAGTTGCCTAAGCAGCGTATCAGATCTCTCAACAAGTCAAACAGGACCTCAACCACACAAAGATAATATTGTTATGATGAGATAAAGCTGTTGGACTTTCTCTGTTAGTCATGAATGAAAAAGCATCCTTCTGAAAAAAACAAATGGGATATGCTGTGATGAGAAACATTCTGGCTCTTCATTTACACATTTGGGCTATTTGGCAGATGTAGTTTAGTTTACTACTAATAATTAAAACATAGATGATAAACCTCTGCATGTGCTTTGCCTATTTAATATACACACCAACACTGAACTATTTAGAAGACTTGAGTCAGATGCACACTGGGATATAATGGGAGTCAGAGCTGGGGTTGTTCAGCCTGGAAAAAAAGAAGGCTCTGGGGAGACCTTGCAGCCTTCCAGTATCTGAAGGGGGCCTATGAGAAACCTGGGGCCTTGTAGTGATAGGATGAGGGGTGATGGCTTCAAACTGGAAGAGGGAAGATTTAGATTAGAAATCAGGAAGAAGTTCTTCACTCTGAGGGTGGTGAGACACTGGCACAGGTTATCTAGGTAAGCTGTGGATGTCCCATCCCTAGATGTGTTCAAGACCAAGTTGGATAGGTCTTTGAGCAACCTGCTCTAGTGAGAGGTGCCCCTGCCCTTGTCAGGGGGCTGGAACAAGATGATCTCTAAGTTCCCTTCCAACCCAAACCATTCTATGTTTCCAAGACAGCTTTCTGAATTGATTTTCCTGTGTTTACCACAGCTAAACAGTTAGCTGCCTTCCACCCTCAGACAACTCTATTTCCATATGCATGCACTTGAATAAAGCAGCAGCTTACTTACAGTAAATACAGCCCAGGAAAGCGCAGAATGGCCTCCACCATGTAACAGCAGCAAGACAGGGCCCTCCAATCCGCTTTTGTAAATTCGAAAAGTGTATGAACAGTTAAGGACATTTTATAGCATTCTTTGAAGCTCCTTAGTTGAATGTATTATGGAGTCTGCAATAGCTGACCATGTTTTGTTTCTACCCTTGTTTACCTTCACTTCTCCCTCTGATCAACAGGCAAGGGGGCACGTGTAACCTGGACAAAACATAACTCACTTGATTTAAGAGTTATTTTCCTGATGTTCAGGTCTCCTCCTCCCTGTAATCCACACATGACCTTGCACCCATTTCCCCCTGTGCACAACAGTGGATTGAAGAGCAAAAAAACAAGCCATCACCAGTATGCACTGAAGAACATGTAATTTGGGAGTATTTTCCTCTTATTTCCAAGGAAAAATGTCAGATATGCCAGTAAACAAGACTTTTAAGGCAGTATCATTATTCCCTGGAACATAAACAGCAAAGACGTTTCTGTAGGGTAGCTCAAGTCCCTTTGCAGTATATAGGCAGAAACCAAAAAATTCAGTTTAACTATCACTAAACATGTCCCTTAGGGAAAGGCATGGAACTGCGAGTTCTGAGAATCTGTATTCAGTGCCTGAAACTGTGACCAGACGAGTCACTTCACCTCCATCCACTCTTCTCCCTTTGTCCTTGGGGAGGACACACACCAAAAGTGTTCCTCTGAATCTAACTGTGCTAGCTGTGGGAAGCAATGAGGTTGTTCATCGTTTTTCTGCTGAATATTGCAGTGCCCTTTGGATCTATTGGTTGCTCAGGCAGGTTCTCCCTGCACCACTTCAGTTACAGTGAGCTGTGTCAGCTTAAAACAGTTCCAGCAGCTGGGGTTTGTTCATGTAAGGAGATCTGGTGGAGCAGTAACAGGTAGCTGGGGCAGAACAGTGGATACCAACTCCACTTGTTAATTCATCTGCTTCCAGAGCACACATCTGGCCACAATCCACAGAAGCTCAAGCTTCTGTTAAAGGTCACAGGTGGAACAAGAAATCCTTAACAACTAAGATTTCCTTAAATTTGGGAGGTTTATGTACACCACCTATCCAAATAGGTCCATTATCCTTTTTATGTTCGTATTTATGAAGGCACAGGGGTGTGTACAGCCCTTACATCAGAGGCAGACAAGGTGCACATCACAAAGAGCTCATAGGATCGATTGGACAAATGCAGTTAATAAAGAGAAAATAACGACAAGCTGAGGAGAACAAGGGGAGAGAATTCTTTCATTACAAAGCATCATATGCTACTGGCATTACAAGAGTGATTATTTCTTTCCAAATACCAATTTATAGTCTGAAAGTTTGTTTTTCCTAATGGTCAAGCTAGAATATGGATGCTTCAAAACTATGCAGCTATTTAAACAACAAGGTTGTGCCATTTAAACACAGATTAAATTGTTTTCATTTTGTAATTAGGTCAAAAGATTTGGAAATGCCTCTCAAACCTGCTTTGGTCAGAGCTGTAGGCAAAGGGAGGACTGATGGGAAGGCTTGTCCCAGTACCTTCACAGACTGTATTTGTTGGGATGTTCCCAGTAAGCAAATGGCCTGGGTACAACAGGGGTTCATGCCTATCCAAGAGGATCATCTAACAGCTGGATTCAGCAGTAAGACTGGCAAAGAGGAGCCAGTTTGAAAAGGAGTATAAAAGAAATGTGAACTTTTGCAAAGGGGGCAGAGACCTTGGCAGCAGACCTGGTCTGATGCTGCCAGAAGACTCTCTGGTGGTGTTACCACCTTTGACAAACCTTGGCCAAATCAGGAAGCTTCCCTGTCTGCACACCAGCTACTGATCTGACCATTTGGGGTGCCACAAGTAGGGACCCACACCTCAGGGGTATTTATGTGTCCTCACGTGGTGCTTTCTCCATGTCCTTTGCATTTGCAGGAGCAGCAAGGGTGGCAGCAACATCTCCCAGAGGAGATGTGCACATGGAAATCCTTCAGTCCCAGAAGAGACCGTCTGTGTTTGGAACCCACATTTCTTGAGGGTGCATATGACAGTGCACATATGTTCCTGTGTGCGTGCACAGGAATAGAACTTCCTGGCACTAGCTGTGGAAAGGCTGACCTGGCTGGAGCTGGAACCAACTTGTTTGTGCCCCTCTGCTCTACTCTGGTGAGACCACCCCCCACTGCCATGCTGGGTCCAGCTCTGGAGTCCTCAGCACAGGAGAGACAGGGACCTGTGGGAGTGGGTCCAGAGGAGGCCACAGCAATGATGTGAGGGCTGGAGCCCCTCTGCTGGGAGACCAGGCTGAGAGGTGGGGATGTTCAGCCTGGAGAAGGCTCTGGGGAGACCTTCTTGCAGCCTACCAGTACTTATAGAAATATGGAGACACACATTTATCAGAGTCTGTTGTGACAGGACAAGAGGGTGATGATTTTAAACTAGAAGAGGGAGATTCAGACTATGGAGAAGGAAAAAATGTTTTACACTGAGGGTGGTGAGATCCTGTCCCAGGTTGCCCAGAGAGATGGCAGATGCCCCATCCCTGGAAACATTCCAGGTGAGGTTGGCTGTAGCTCTGAGCAACGTGCTCCACAGTTGCAGATGTCCCTGCTCACCTCAGGGAGGTTGGATATCATGTCCTTGAAAGGTCCCTTTGCACCCAAACCATTCTACGATTCTGTTCAGTGATTTTACTTTTCAGCCAAGTTTTTTCTAAGTGAAGAAGTAAAATCACTGAACAGAATTAGTTCTGTTCTAGGTCAAACAAGAAAAAAGGTGTTTAATAATTTGCAGGTATTTTTTAATCATCTAAGTGTTTAGTACTGATGTTTGCCTGTTGTACTGATCCTGAACATACAGTTCACTGACTGCCAGTAATTAGCTGTTGTTAATAAAAAAATTGATCCTGATATGGTGTAAACTACGGGAGTTGATGAGTATTTCCCTGCAAAATATGTTATTGAACTGTTGGAAACACTTTTTGTAATTATTACTAAAGAGCCAGTGCCAGGAACTTCTCTTGCATCTTAGCTGTCAGCTTAGAAGGGGTAGATCTAGTTACTAAGATTGATCTCTACAAAAAGAAAAAAGGAAAGAGGAGAATAAATACATGAAAATGCTGAAAAGAACCCCAAGAAATTAAGTGTCACATGTTATCATCCAGGTCACCGAGAATAAGAAAAGTTCCATCTGGAAAAAAGGATATATCCTTGCCAGTTTCATTTTCTACCACCACATCCTCCATAGACTCAAAATACTGGTTCCAAAGCACTGGTGAAAAATCACGCTTCCTTCCAGGGCTGTAAGACAACAACAACAAAAAAATTAGTAAGAAAGACTTATTTTAAAAATTTTTCATTTAAATTGGCATCATTACAGACACTGAAGAGAACACACTGGTGTTACATGATAACTTAGGGCTAGAAGTAAACAAAAGTAAATGATGCATTAGTGAAATTCCCATATAACTACAAAAATAAGCTATTTTATGGTCAGCAAGTAAATCCTCCTTTCCCCCAACCCTCTCCCCCAGTTGCTGCTCCTGTTGAGATCACAAGGATCCACAGGAAAACTAGTGGAGACACAGAAAGGAGAGTATTTTCCTCCTAAAGCAATACCAAGGAGACTGAACAATGGTGATTTAAATTAGACAGACCTAAACCAAGGGAAAAGAAAAAGAACAGGGCACACAGAGATACCATCCCAGCCCAATTTGCTATGACCCACAGATTAGGCACTTCAAAAGTCAGAGTCCAAAGTCATTAAATACCTCTGTATTTAATGGTCTTGCCTTAAAGCAACTTCCCAACCAAGAAAAAAAAAAAGCAAGCCTGACGCTGACACGACCAGGAGCATCCCACAGCCTGGAATACAGGAAAGCCTCTGAAATTTATGACTCAGCCCATGAATCATAATTATAGAAAAGAATATGTCCCTCTCAGAAGTCACCTTGACACCACAGTATTGAAAAGCAGAGTGTCAGCTACTTACTGAAGGTTACTACTAATTTACCGTGTGCTGCTTGTCATGAGATTGCAACTTCCCTGGAAATCTCCCTCTAATTTTTGGAAGAAATACCATTCAAACAGAAAGTCAACCTGCCCTGATGGCTGAGCAGCTCTTAGAAAAACTGTGGAGAGAATTGAACAGCACAGAATACAGAAGATATTTAGAAATGCTGCTGGGAGCAGAACAGGTTTAAGTTAACAGCAGAAAGCTTTAATTGCAGCTCAGGTTTACCGGAACTTACTGTAACGGTTAAAACTTCACCATCTTTGCAAACAGGTCTAGTATTTAAATGCTGTATGTAGGGCAACATCAGGACTGTGAAAGGAAGAGGATAAGACCAAATTAAGTGGGCAAATGCTTCCCTATCTACGCTGCCTTAATTTAAAGTATAAAGAACACGACAACAGCATCACAATAAAGACCAATAAATATTCCTCAAGCTGCCTTCCTTTGAGTTCTCAGAGTGACCAAGGCAACTCTTGGTGACTCTGAAGAGAGCCAGCAATGGAAACATTTCATTAGGATGTCATCAAGACCAACAATGCAAGTAAAAGGTGAGTCCGAAAGACTAAAGTTATTAAAAAAAATAAAATAACAATTAAAAAAAATAGTAGGAACTTTAAAAGCTGTACTTTAAGTTAAGGATCATAACAATCTGACAGATGCTGACAGAATACCTCCGCATGATGATGGGCTTCCAAGCTCTGGTTTGCTCCAGGCTTTGCCCTTATTCCCAGGTTACTGTAATTCCTTTTGAAGCCATAACCCACCCCTATGGAAATGCTGCTTTACCATCATCATAAAAAACAAACGCAAAGCACCCTAGGAAAGCAAAATCTGACCCAATGTGGTCCAATCCCTGGAGACTTCTGGATGTCTAATTCTATCCAGCACAAATTAGGGAGCTAATGTCCAGAAGCAAGATTTTGTTTTCTATGCCATTGTTTGCCATATACTGATGAACAAGCATTGCACAGGATAGAAAGTCGTAACAGCTGGACACCAGGGAAAGAAAAGGTGCTTTGGAGATGAACCAAAACTATTATAAGAGGACTCCACATGCAGGAGGGAAGAGATCCATCCAGACGGTCCTGGACAGGCTTCAGAGGTGGGCCCATGCCAGCGTCATGAAGTTCAACAAGGCCAAGTGCAAGGTCCTGCACATGGGCTGAGGTAATCCCAAACACAAATACAGGCTGGGCAGAGTACGAACAGAAAGGAATCCTGAGGAGAAAGACGTGGGGGTGCTGGGGGGTGAAAAGCTGGACAACATGAGCCAGCAACGTGTGCTCAAAGCCCAGAAGCCAATGGCATCCTGGGCTGCAACCAGAGCAGCGTGGGCAGCAGGTCAAGGGAGGGGATTCTGCCCCTCTGCTCTACTCTGGTGAGACCCCCCTGCAGTGCTGGGTCCAGCTCTGGAGTCCTCATCACAGGAGAGACAGGGACCTGTTGGAGCAAGGCCAGAGGAAGCCACAAAGATGATCTGAGGTCTGGAACACACCTTCTACCAGGACAGGCTGAGGAAGCTGGGACTGTTCAGCCTGGATAAGAGAAAGCTCTGGGGAGACCTTACTGTGGCATTTCAATGCTTAAAGGGGGCCTACAAAAAACCTAGGAAGGAACATTTACAAGGGTTTGTAGTGATAGGACAAGGGGTGTGGCTTCAAACTGGAAGAGGGGAGATTTATATTAGAAATCAGGAAGAAGTTCTTCCCTCAGAGGGTGGTGAGGCACTGGAACAAGCTGCCTGGGAAAGTTGATGCTCCATCCCTGGATGTGTTCAAGGCCAGGTTGGATGGGGCTTTGAGCAACCTGATCTAAGTGGGAAGTGTCCCTGACCATGGCAGCAGGGTTGGAACTGGATGATCTTGAAGGTCCCTTCCAACCCAAACCATCTGACGATTCTATGACTCAGTGTGAAGAAAGATTAGGACATAGGTGCTACCAAGTCTAGTAACTACTATCTAGAGCAGTTTCCTCCTTTTGTATAAATTGGCATCTTCCTGACAGTGTTATGCACACACAGGGAATAACACCTGGACAAAGGCAGCAAAAAGCCCCCCGATTTTCCCAGTAAAACATTTCCCAAAGGTGAATCACATTCGTTACTCCCCACGAGCAGTGAGACTCATCTCTTCATAATAAGGCTAATTTCTGCTGTAGTTTGTTGACAGATACATTGCCAAGCACCGCAACAAGTTACACCTTAAATGAGCTGCTCCTGTAGTACTAACATCATGTCGTATCCAGTACCGCAGGGAACACAGCTCCTGTGAACAATTGTGAATGCAGAAGACCTGTTCTGTGGATGTGGTACAAACCAGAGCTAAGGTGCCCAACTGACAAACTGATTTCTTTTTGGCTTCCATCAAAAGGTGCAGCTGTGCCCTCTCCTTGTATCCCCAGCACTGACAAAAGGCTCCGCAAACAGAATTTTCCTGATGACTCAGTGGATGCAAAAGAGCTGTTTTGCAGGCTGATATTCACTCAGTAAGGCTAAAAGAGTGGTACTTAATTTTGGCAGCAACATAATTAGGCTCAATTTGAGCCCGGTATACAGGATGAGTAACAGCACACCATTTGAACAGGCATTTTGCACTTCAGCTCTTCTGGGAGAGGCAATCAGCACAGAATATTAAAACCAAGCATGGGTGTGGGGGGTGAAAGACCTTCACAGAAGAAATATCTCCGTTGAAGGAAGTTCCTCCTGAATTTTTGGCTTCCTGAAGAAACGGAAAGGAACAAAGCAGCTTTTCAATTTTGTAGAAACAAACCTCCTATTTCCCCCGATATTTCTAGAATATGAAATATATAGCAATCACCCCCTCTGAAGGGTTCACGTTATCTTCTGTGGGTTTCCAGACTTGCAGTATTGTCAAATTTAAATTAAATAAAATGAGATGTCACACACCTACGTAAACCCAGAAAATATTAATCTCTTTTACTGCTTCAGCTTAATCTCATGCTGATTAAAGAAAAAAATACCACATTCAAACCTTAGCCTCTTAAAGAATGCTGGAGATCAGGACAAACAAAGCAATCTAATAGCAAGATGACAAGTTGCCATAGCATTAGGAAGACCCAAGCACACCTGCACAGGTGTCCAAGTATCCAGGGAGGGGAGACAACATTTGCTGTAACACTGCTAAAATGTCCTGCTAGGAAAAAAATAAAAGTGCAGGTCAAGATTAAAAAAAACCCAGCACAACTAATGCTGAATTTCAGAAGCAAGAACTGGGCAAGAAATACAGCAAACTTGTATTACTGACCAGAGCTTTGAGCTACCTTACTTACAACCAGTTTATCTTCTAGGACAACAAGAATCAGTATAATGAAAGACAGAAAAGGTCCACCCAGCTCTGCAACATCTCACTGAGAGATGCCAGCACAGCACAAAATCACAGAATCCCAGCACAGTAGGTTCCTCCATGCATTGAGGAGGGGACAGTTTCCATTAGCTTGTCACATAAAATACGAGTCACTTCCAGGCGGAGCTCCTTCCACAACATTTGTGACAAAAGTGCCACGATTTAATTAGGCCCCGAGTCAAACAGAGTATTTGTTTGCTTTTAAGCCCACAATGATGATGTTTGTCTGTTCTTTCCAATATTAACAACTGTACATGTCCCTACTGTATTTCCCTTACCTGAGACATGGATTTTTCAAACTGGCAGTCCTACTCACTGTCTCCTTGCCTGGAAGCCATCCCAACCCTGATCACGCTCGCTGTCTGTACCATTTCTGGTTCTTTCTGGAGATGAAGAGAACTACCCACACCTTGGATCACTTCTCTTCTCTGGTTGTTGACTAGGTAGGATATGCACTAAGTGACAATAAATTCAATCATCCTTTTGAAACACAGCGTTTCGGTGCAGTCAGACTTTTCCACAGCATGTTATAGCTGGTTTTAGGTTTTACTGTCATGACCAATTCCTTGTGATTGGCAAATCCCATCAGCCACCTGGCTACACTCCTTCCAACCTCTTAGTTTAAAATCATCATCCCTTGTCCTGTTGCAACAGACCCTGGTAAAGTCTGTCCCATCTTTCTGACAGGCCCTTTTAAGGCCTGATAGGCCACAACAAGGTCTCCCTGGAGCCTTCTCTTCTGCAGGCTGAACAACCCCAACTCTCTCATCCTGGCCTCACAGCAGAGGGGTTCCAGCCCTCAGATCATCTTCATGGCTTCCTCTGGCCCCACTCCAATAGGTCCATGCCTTTCCTGTGCTGAGGACTCCAGAGCTGGACCCAGCACTGCAGGGGGGGGTCTCCCCAGAGTGGAGCAGAGGGGCAGAATCCCCTCCCTTGACCTGCTGCCCACGCTGCTCTGGTTGCAGCCCAGGATGCCATTGGCTTCTGGGCTGTGAGCGCACATTGCTGGCTCATGTTGTCCAGCTTTTCACCCCCAAGACCTTCTCCACAGGTCTACTGTCCATTCCTTCATCTCCAAATCTGGATTGATGTGAGGACTTGCTCTAACCCAGGTGCAGGGCCTTGCCCTTGGCCTTCTTGAACCTCAGGAGGTTCACATAGGCCCACTTCTAATTCTTGCCCAGGTTACTCTGGATGGATCCTGCCCCTCAGGCATGCCAAACAGCAAAATCCATGGCATAGTTTCTAACATAAGCACAGATTTTTAAGCGTTCACAACTGCCACAGGGAATACCGAGCACAGCACTAATTCAAATCAGCTATGGACAGCCAAGCCACACAGAAAACCTTCATGAATCCTGCATAGGCAAGAGCAGGTAGAGCCACTCAGCATTGTTCCTTTTCTGGCAGATGAAGAACAAATCTCAAAACTAACCAAGCGAAGCCATTTTACGGGGCACAAGGCAAGAAACCACATTAACAGGACAGAGAACGTGGTGTCATGATGCAGTCTCCAGGAAGGCAGAGGTTCCTGGGCTGACAGCATACCCCCAAGTGAGAGCACAGTGACCCCAGCCATGGTGTACTTCTAAGAACAACTTCAACTTGGAGCATAGACTGGGGTGCATTAAGAAGAGTGTGGCCAGCAGGCTGGGGGAGGTTATCCTCCCTCCCTCCTCTGCTCTGCTCTAGTGAGGCCACCTTAGGAGTACTGGGTCCAGTTCTGGGCTCCCTAGTTCAAGGGAGACAAGGAACTACTGGAGAAAGTGCAGCAGAGGCAACAAAGATGCTGAAGGGACTGGAGTTTCTCTGTGCTGAGGAAAGGCTGAGAGCCCTGGGACTGTTTAGCTTGAAGAAGACTGAGAGGGGTTTTTAATGCTGATCAGTATCTAAAGGCTGGGGTGTCAAGGGGATGAAGACAGACTCTAGTCAGTGGTGGGCAGCAACAGGACAAGGGGCAAACTGGAACGCAGAAGGTTCCACATGAACAGGAGAAAATTCTTTGCTGTGAGGGTGCCAGAGACTGTCCCAGGCTGCCAGAGAGGTTGTGGAGTCTCCTTCTCTGGAGAGAATCCAAACGCGTCTGGACAATGCGATCCTGGTTACCTGCTGTGGGTGACCCTGCTGGAGCAGGGGGCTAGGATGAGATGATCTCCAGAGGTCCCTTCCAACCCCCACCATGCTGGGATTCTGTGATAATATAGACCAGAACTTCCACGTTTGCAGGGGAATTGGAGCAGAATGTGAAGAGGAACTGGGAATTAAAAACTAATGTCACCTCTGATGCAAGTAAGTGTAATTTAAAGCAAAATACTTGCCTCTGGAAAAATGAAAGTGACCTCTGATTTAATACTGAACCCCAAAAAGGGCAGAACAGACATGTAGTTTTCCACAAAACACTTGGGGACCGCAGGAAGCTTGGGCAGAGGCTGTTTTCAGAGAAACATATCTCTGAAGAAAACGATTAGTAACTTTGATGTGTTATTTTTCCCAGAGCTTCTTTTTTTAGCAATACATCAACACAGGCTCAAAATTAGAAGCCAGCCCAAGAAACAGCAGCTGTGACTTTGCACCTTCCTATGCTGAAGCAGTACTTTGCTGACCAAATATTTAAACTGACAGAACTAATTACTGCTTTCTAAAGGCTCCGTTGGACCAAACCAGAAATGGATCCAACATAATAACTTTTCCAGCGTAATCCTTAAACTCCAAGCCAGCCAGGCAGCATATAAAATTGGAATCACAAAACAAATTCTGGGCACCCTCCACAGTTAGTTTTATCCTATTGTGCAGTTTGTCCTCTTCATCACATGCTGAAAATGTGCACAGACTGCAAGCAATCCTGGAGCAACAGGAGCCCACGCGGATCAACAAATCCCTCAATGATTTTTAAAGGGGATTTCTTTCAGGTATTTTCCTATAAAGAAAAAAAAAATATGCAGCAGAGAGAACTATTTTTAGAAATGCCTTTGTTTTTTTTTTTTTTCTTTCTTTCCCTGACCAAGAGTCCATATTTAAAACTACTAATGCAATAATACTGTGTTCATTGATCAACTCTTGCACCATATTTGAAACAAAGTGAAACAAATCAAACCCAGTCTACGTGCAAGAACTGCCAGAGTTGACAAGCTGTATTTAAAAAATCTAAAAATTGACAAGGACTTTATTTTAAGTTCTGCCTTGAAGACACTGAATACATAAAATGTTTATTATTAGAAAAGTTTCAAGGGAAAAAAATGGATAAGAAAGGGGAAATTAGCTAAAATTGTCATGACTGAATTACACAAGTCTGATTGAATCAATCCCTTCTAGATAATTAAAGGATCTTAGGAGATCATCCATAGTTTTTTGTTCCGTATGTTGGGAAAGGAAAGCAAATTCTTCTTCATTTCCAGATCCCACCTGGATTCTCCGCTCTAAATAAGCTCCTACTGGGAGCAAACTAGTGAAAAACTTAAGACATAAAATAACACAGCACATGCAGCGTCTCTTACAGCTGTCAGGAGCTGCTGCTGCGAGTCTCTGTTCTTTTGCTTCACTAGTCACTTTGCAACAACTCCCATTATTTGATTTCCCCAGTGAATTTGAAGAATCATAGAGCTGTTTTTGTTGGAAGAGACCTTTAAGATCATTGAGTCTGACCATTAACCCAGCACTGCCAGGTCACCACAAAGCCACAGCCCTCAGCACCACATCTCCAAGGCTTTGAAACCCCTCCAGGGATGGGGACTCCACCACTGCCCTGGGCAGCCTGGGACAGCCCTTGACAGCCCTTTCACAGAAGAAATTGTTCCTCATGTCCAACCTAAACCTACCCTGGTGCAACCTCAGGACATTTCCTCTTCTCCTGTCGCTTGTTCCTTGGAAGAACAGACTGACCCCCCCCTGGCTCCAACCTCCTTTCAGGGAGTTGTTGAGAGTGAGAAGGTCTCCCCTGAGCCTCTTTTTCTCCAGGATGAACAACCACAGTTCCCTCAGCCACACCTCACAAGACTTGTGCTCTAGACCCTTCCCCATCTTTGCTACCCTTCTCTGGGCACACTCCAGCCCCTCAATGTCCTTCTTGGAGTGAGGAGCCCAAAACTGAACCCAGGATTCAAGGTGCAGCCTCCCCATTGTCAAAGTTCAGGAGGATGCTCCCTCTCCTAGTCCTGCTGGTCACACTAATGCTGATACATGTCAGGATGCTGGTGGCTACCTTGGCCACCTGGGCATGCTGCTGCCTCAATTCTGAACTTCAAGGATTTCAACATCCCCGCTGTTCACATTTTCACACACTGTTATTTTGAGATACAACTGGAAGCGGGAATGAGGCTCCAGCTGGAATCAGAGCTGAGATTCACAGTAAGTGAGCAGAGCACTAGGCCCCATGGGACAATCCCACAGGCACAACACAGCTACTTGCTTTGGCCACTTTGGCTTCTCAAATGAGACTCTCCAATACAGAGAAATAAAGAAGCAATTATACTAGAAAATGTCAAAAAAGAATAAAATAAAAATAAAAAAGATAAACAAGTCTACTTTCACCTATGTCAGTGCTGCAGTAGGTAGCATTTTGTAGCAAACTACTTAAACACATATTAACCTTTTAGCAATGTAGTACCAAAAAGATATAAGACTCCATTTTGGTTAGTAAGTCCTCAGTATAAATGGCAAAAGCTTCCTTTAAAAGATGATTAATCTCAGATTAAAATTTAAAAAAAAGATGGTTTGAAGACAGCATACTACCATGTAACTCGCCTTTTTCTAGTCAAGGATGACTGACGCTTGAGAAATCTCAGTGCTGCAGTAAATTATTTTTCTATTTTACTATAGCAATCTCTTTCGCTCCACCCTCTGCTTCTCATGATCCGCTTTCAACCACAGTCAACGTACAGTCACAATAACTCTGCCCACCTGGCTGATCAAAAAAGGGAATAATAAAAAAAAGAGAGCCACCAACATGCTGGTCAGAGGATTGGTGCCTACGGAGCAAAGCATTTAGCTGTGGAACAACCAGCTCACCAGCACTGTGGGATATTAAGTCTACACCCACGTTAATGACCCTGCTTCCAATTCAAGAAATTCAAAGCATAGAAATACAATAATTTATAAACACAAGACGCTTAATGCAGCAAAAAAAGGTTTTTCTAAACTTCATTATTTTTGTTCCCTGTAAAAGTTTGATTTTTAAAGGACTATTTCAGAATTTGCCAGCACCGTAAAACACACTAATTTTTCTCTGTATAATTAATCACATTCTTATTTTTGTGGCCTGTGAAGAGAATCTTGCCCTTGTTTGCGTTGAACTGCATCCTGCTAAGACTAAACATAGTTAAGCCTAAATTAAACCCAGGCAGGAATAATTTACATGGTCGCAGACAAGATACAAGCAGCAGAACCATAGCCCACAACCTGAGCAGAGGGGCAGAGTCATACCACCAAAGAAAAGTTCTGCTCAGATGTAGGAATTAAAACTACTAGCTACAAACATAGCTAAAAAAAAATTAAAAAAAAAAAATCAATCTTCACAGTTCACAAGGGTGTGGAAGCCTCTGCTGAAGTTCCATGTTTAGTTTTGGGCATTGCTGTCCAAAAATAAGAATACAGCTTAAGACAAGGAGAGATCTGGGGGAAGAAGAAAAGGTTAAAGCAACAGAGTATTGAGTTTCCAGACAATTCAGGGTCAGAAGCGAGGGTCTAGGAGACACTGCCATCCAGCCACCCTTATCTCCTCTGAGCTTCAGCAGCAACCAGAAGCAAGTAAATGAAACAACTGCACAAATGTAGGCTGACAACTTTGATCCCAATGCAGTCCTGGAATCCGAATGCGCTGACTAAAAATCTGAGCCAAAACTTTGACTACACCAGCATCCATTACCCACACTGCATCTCCAGACAAATGCTGGAGCTCTCCTACACACCAACCTACCAGCATGGGAAGGGCAGTCAATACTGAGTTAAAAAGCTACCTCATCACCCTGGCAGACCTCCCTTCCAAGCCTCCTTTGCAACAACAGCCATAAAAGTGTCTACAGCACAACAGCTTTACCTTGTCATTACTTGCACTTCACTGTCTCTGTATTCATAGAATTCCAGAATCATTTTGCTTGGAAGAGACCTCTAAGATCAAGTCAAAACACTATCCCACCACTGCCAGGTCACCACTAAACCATGGCCTTCAGCACCACATCTCCATGGCTTTGAAACCCCTCCAGGGATGGGGACTCCACCAATGCCCCAGGCAGCCTGGGGCAGATCTTGACAACCCTTTCACAGCAGAAATTGTTCCTCATGTCCAACCTAAACCTCCCCTAGTGCAACCTCAGGAAATTTCCTCTTATCCTGTTGCAACCTCAGGCCATTTCCTCTTCTCCTGTTGCTTGTTCCTTGGGAGAACAGACTGACCCCCACCTGGCTCCAACCTCCTCTCAGGGAGTTGTTGAGAGCAGGAGAGTTATTGAGAGAGAGTTGAGCCTCCTTTTCTCCAGGATGAACAACCCCAGTTCTCTCAGTTGCTCCTCACAACACTTGTGCTCTAGATGCTTCCCCAGCTTTGTTGCCCTTCTCTGGACACACTCCAGCCCCTCAATGTCCTTCTTGGAGTGAGGGGCCCACTTCTTGTCTGCTTTCTACACCTAAGACACAAGTCTCTCTGGATGAGACTGTTCTTGTGTCAGACATAAAGTGCCTCACACAACAGCAACATCACCCATAAAGGGATTTACTCGATGTCAGAGCAATAAACCAAAAATACAACTGTGCCACACAACAACAACAATGTGATTATGAACTACTCCCCGCTGCTCTGAAAAGGAAAGACAGGGGAATTCTTGATCCTTAACAGCAACACCACATTTCATATCAGTGCTTTCAGAAAGAATTTGAAAGGGGAAAAAATAGGTTTATGGCATTATAGAACAATAGAAAATAAACTTCCCTTCATAATCCAAAACAAACTGGGTTAATGGTTGGACTTGATGATCTTAAAGATTTTTTCCAGCCTAAATATTAGATTCTATGATTCTATAACAACTTCCCTGACAGAAAATGGTCAACAACCCTCTGAAGATCATCAGGATGAGAAGCATTATATAAATTACTAGATAGGATTGCTACTAACGAGCACTGCACAAACAAAAATATTACTGAGCTGCAAAAGTACCCCACAGGCATCCATCATAAAATCCATTTAAAAATCCCTGGCGACACTCAATTATAAGTTGTTTGTTTACCTGCGATGAGTAATTGAAGCAACAAATATCACAGGGGTTTGGTCAGCACTTCATTAAGTTAGTGACTTAAAAGCCTTTACTTTTGGCCATTTTTTTTGGTAGAAATTACCACGAGGATGGATCTTCAGAAGTGACAACTCTGATGTGGAAAATCCATCATGCAGGATGGCATCATTTTGCAAGAACACAGCCAATTAGAGGCAGATGAAAACCACATCAGCTACTTTCACTTACTGACTCTGAGGTCTCACAGTAGAGCATGGATCACCCTACATTGCAGGAAACTAATTTTTGACTTTTTATTTAATATTGAGATACCTGCCTGCAGGAAACAGCTATCACAAGTTGAGATGACCAGCAAGACAAACTACAAATGTTTTTTCATCTTTATTCAATGTATTCATCAATAACCTGGATGAGGGGACTGAGTGGACTCTCATCCAGTCTGCTGATGATACAAAACTGGGAGGAGTGGCTGACACCAGAGCTGTGCTACCATTCAGCCAGACGTGGAGCCAGGCTGGAGAGCTGGGCAGAGAGGAACCTCATGAAGTTCAACAAGGGCAGGTGTAGGGGCTGCACCTGGGGAGGAATAACCTGCTGGGAAGCAGCTGTGCTGATAGAGTCCCGAGGGACAACAAGTTCATCATGAGCCAGCACTGGGCCCTTGTGGCCAAGACCAGTGGTATCCTGGGGTTGATTCAGAAGAGTGTGGCCAGCAGGTTGAGGGAGGTTATCCTTCCCATTCACTCTGCCCTAGTGAGGCCACCTCTGGAGTACTGGGTGCAGTTCTAGGCTCCTCAGGTCAAGGGAGACAAGGAACTACTGGAGAGAGTCCAGCAGAGGCCACAAAGATGCTGAGGGGACTGGAGCATCTCTGTGCTGAGGAAAGACAGAGTCCTGGGGCTGTTTAGCCTGGAGAAGAGAAGACTGAGAGGGGATCTGATCAATGCTCATCAACAGCTAAAGGCTAAAGGGCAGGGGTCAAGAGGATGGGGCCAGACTCTTGTCAGTGGTAGGCACCAACAGGACAAGGGGCAACAGGCACAAACTGGAACGCAGGAAGTTCCATCTGTACAACAGGTAAACCTTCTTTGCTGTGAGGGTGCCAGAGCCTGTCCCAGGCTGCCTGGAGAAGTTGTGTAGTTTCCTTCTCTGAAGAGATTCCAAGTGTGGCTGGACAATGCAATCCTGGGCAACCTGCTGTGGGGGTGACCCTACTGGAGCAGGGGGCTTGGATGAGATGATCTCCAGAGGTTCCTTCCAATTCCCTGCATGCTGGGATTCTCTGAGGCCACCTTACCTGAAGTGTTTGCAGTTTTGATGTTTATTATTCAATAGCTCCCCTAACGAGCTGTGTGTCATGGTGCTGTTTCCACAGTGCCATCGGTGCAGGCACCGCTGCACAGCAAGAATCAGATGGGGTGCTCTACAAAGTTTACAGTGCATGAAACCAGTATAAAGTACAAAGCAAAATTACTCAAAATAACTGCAAGGGATTAGATTCTTTAAGTCAAACAGGACAAAACAGGAAGAAGAAATAAGAACATTATTTATTCACCTAAGAAACCCTGTGTGTTTAGCAGACTTTGTAAGGCATAAGGGTTTGCTAGGTTAACTCTGTTCTGAACAGAGCCTGCAAAATGAAATAATATATTTAACATTAAATCTGCCCTTATATGTACCATGTAACCTTCACCACACTCCATGAAATATGAGACTCTCCACAACACAAAACAGGTGAACTGGTGGTTTGGTGACTTGCTCATAACCCCATGGTTCAACACAGCATCAGGAACTGGAGCCCACAGGTCCCAACTCTTGGTATCAGATACCCTAAGAGATACAGAAAAGCAGACAGCAGTCCCAAGAGATAGCACCCCCCCAAGTCATTCAGAACAGCTTCTGTCTCATTTCTGTGCCTATTTTGATAATAGCACAAATTAATCCTTAAATACAACTTTTGTTGCTTAGCTTCAAAGCTGTGCCATTAAACACTTATATGCAGCTTAGCTTCAAAATAATTCCTTTTAAAGGAGAAGTATTTGATGAAATTTCTTACTATTAGTTTACATATGAACTATGTCGCTTGCATTATTATTTATAATATATTTGGATAGATCCAAGAGATGGAATAAATGTTTTCAAATTGTCCTTTAAAGGAGAGGAGGAATAGCCCTATCCCACCCATCAACACGGAAACAATTCCTTTCAGTCACAGCAGTGCAGCTGCTTTGTGCTGTTCTTTCATTTATCTGATTACATGCACTGAGGCAAAGGAAATTTCCTGGAGGAATTACAGGATATTTTTACCCTCCAAACAGAGCACTTCCTATCAGGCAGGCTCGGTGCAGAGAACACCCGGACCTCGCAGAGGCTTGTTCCAGTCCCTATGATTTCTGCTGGCTCCCCTTTAACCTACTTGGAAGGCAAGCTTCTCCCTCACACCTTTGGAAGGTAAACTACTAAATTGCCTTCAAAGCCATCGCATTTGCAAACCATTTTCTCCTTCTGACTTGTGGCTAACGAATAAAGCTTTTGCAGAGGCTGTTCTTGTCCAGCGGGTCCTTTTAGTTGCCATTCACACAGCCAGAGACTGGTCAATCTCCTCTCATGGTTTCCAAAACATGTTCTCCCTCCTGCTTTAAAGATTTACCATCTATACCAGACTATGCCAGATTTGCCATCCTCTGAAGCAGGAACTTAAATCCCTTGGCAGAGCTCACCCACTGCACAGCTTCAAAGAAGCATCCGCTGCTCAGAAATTACATTTAAATATACCTCTCTCCCCCAGCCAGGTTTTCACTGGCTTTGAAGTACCACCCAGACAAATCACCATGCATTTGACCCTTCCTCCCAACGCAAATGGCACAAGGACACCCAGAAAAGGGCAATCCCAGCTCCAGCCACCTTCCCCCATCACTGAGAACACTCTCAATGCAGTAACACCTTTGCCTGTGTCCTTGCCAAGGAGAGGGGGCTTGAGAACCCCCTGTCTTGATGCTGTTCTTCTGGGGCACTGCTTAACAATCCAGCACATGGATAGGCCATCCTGGGGCCTTGATGGCATCATGTCACCACCCAGAAAGACCCACCACACAACCAGTCACCTCCACTTGGCTGCCACCCCCTCACCCTAAACCCGCCAAGAAACAGCACTTGCTTCTTGCCCTTTCCCTCCCAACTCCCCCAGCAACAAGCACTCCACCTATGAAGTTCCCTCTCCCACAGCCCACCCTCCTCCCCAGAAATCAGCATCCTAACCCTCAAATACCCCAGCAGCAAACCCCCCAGCAACAAATAACCCACCCCCTCAAAGCAGCCTCCCAGATCTACTCAAGGCAGAGTACCCCTTTTTGTACAGGACACCCCAATCTGCTCACACAAGGGTGGCCCCTTCCCTCTCTGCTGCCACCTGCCAGCAAAGAGAACCTCCTGCCCCTAAATGGTCCCTCCTTCCAGACCCCCCAATAACGAGCACCTCTCCCTCAGAGCCCTCCCAGTAACAAGCCCCCGCCTCCCAAATTGCCATCGAGACCCCCAAGCTTGCAGCACCGACCGACCACCCCTTCCTCCCCCCCTCCCTATCCCAGCACCCCCTTTCCTCTTCCTCCCCTCCCCAGTCCCCACCGCCCTTCCCCCACCTACCCCATGCGCATCTTAGAGCCGGACTGGCCGCCGCCACCGGGCAACGGAGGCCGCGGCGGGAGACGGCCCAGGTGCAGCTGCTTCTCCAGAGCAGACATGATGGCGAACAAGGCGCCAACACACAAGGTTACACCGCGAACCCCCCTCCCCCTAAACAGCCTCGGTCACCACCGCCGAGCCCCGTTCGGCTTCACTCCGCACCGCCCCACCGGAAGCTCCGCCGCGCGACACTCTGGGAAGCGCAGGCAGCCGCCGCCGCACGTCCCCTCCCCTTTCGTGGCTTTCTGGGAAATGTAGTCCACCACGCAATTGGACTCCGGGGGGCGGCGGTGCACGACGGGAGTTGTAGTCCCGGAAGTGCTGCTCGTCACCACCCGCAGGCTGCGTCCCGCTCCCGCCGAGGCGGTGGCGGGGCATTCAGGCGCGGCGGGATGGGGCGGAGGAAGCTCAGGGAGCTCGGTCCGGCGGCGGGATCCCAGCAGCGGGAGGTGGGTCGCTCCCGGGCGGGATCAAAGGAAGGGGCGTGGCGTGGTGGGGAGCGGCGGCGGCTGGAAGTGTGCCTCAGCCCGCAGCTGTCGTCGTGCCGGGTCCCTGACACCAGTTGGTCCTTCGGCCCCGCAGGTACCGGCGATATCCCCATTTCTACCGGCCTGCCGCGCCGCTTCCTTCTCTGCACCGGGTCCCAGGGACGGTCCCACACCGTCGTCGCCGCCGCCGCCCTCGTCCGCCTCAGGTGGTGGCGAGAAACGTCCGACGGGTCGGTCTTCCAACCCGGCTCCCCGCCGGGAGATCCGTCGCCCGCTACGCTGCCTGCTGCGGTCCCGGGCAGTTCGCTGCCTACCTGAGAGGTAGAGCCGCTTCGCCCTGAGCAGTCAGGGCAGGGCTGGAGCTTCGGGGAGGCTCCCCAAACCCTGGAGTTATTTACCCGCTGAGTAACCGCAGTCCTGTTTTCACTTGGGGCTTTTTAGGTCGTTTTTAACAGCGAGTTTAAACCGGGTACTTGGTTCTAACACTTTTCCGGTGCCTCACTGGGCTGAAATGGTAGGGGATTTTTGGAATCTGGAGTTAAGAAGGTGGGGTTCTGTTTTGCAGCCCTGGCGATTTATGCAGAAAGATAGTTGCCTGTCATTTGAAAACATGTCCTGTGAAATAAGTGTTTGTAAATATGTCAGTTTTATGATGTTATGCAACAACAGGATAGAATTATTGCTTTGTATAGAAAAGCAACATCTCTGTAAGTGTGACAATTTAAGTTGAATAGAGTATGTTGCACTTAATTAAGAAAAAACCAAAATACTATTTTCACATCTTGACATTGCCACTTTCCTCTGCCCTGGTGAGACCTCACCTGGGGTGCTGTGTCCAGCTCTGGAGACCTCAACACAAGAAGGACATGAGCCTGATTCATCGGGTCCAGAGGAGAGTCACAAAAATGATCAGAGATCTGGAGCAGCTCTCCTACGAGGACAGGCGGAGGGAGTTGGTATGGTTTAGCCTGGAGAAGAGAAGGCTTTGGGGAACCTTATAGCAGCCTTCCAGTATCTGAAGGGGGCCTGCAAGAAAGCTGGAGAGGGCCTGTTTACAAGGGCTTGTAGCAATAGAATGAGGGACAATTGTTTTAAACTAGAAAAGCGTTTGACATTAGGAAAAAAATCATTATTATAAGGGTGGTGGAACAGTGGAACAGGTTGCCCAAGAAGGTGATAGAGGCTCCATCTCTGGAGACATTCAGGGTCAGACTTGATAATACTCTGAGCAACCTGCTTTAGTTAAAGATGCCCCTGCTACCTGTAGAGGGTTTGGACTGGATGACCTTGAAAAGTCCCTTCCAACCCAAACTATTCTATGATTTTATGATCTTGCCTTCCAGGTCTCACCCATTCTAGAACCTCTGCTGGAATTGTAAGACAACAGCAGCTTTATCCCAACCATGGATGCCAGTTTAGATGTTGCCTCTGCTCAGGGAGGCAGCCGGATCCACTTTCTGGCTGCATTGCAACACTCCAGGCAAACGCAGGTGACTGTTGCTGTCCAAGAGTCCGTTAATGGCAACAGAGCCACAACTCACAGGTATCTTTCTCTCCCCATGACAAAACTCTTGTTTATTTTGCAGTTCACAGCCTTCTTTTAAGTTGTGGCTGTATGCTTGTGTTGTGGGATACTTGATCTTTTTTGAACATGCATTTTATATGAAATCCAGCACATTCAGATCTTACAGGGACAGTTTCTCATCTGATATAAATTTCAGCCTGCATTGACTTAGCTCAGGCTGTGCAGGTTGATGCAGGAGGTGCCACAAATCTTTTACTTACAGCTTGAGTTGGTCTCTCTGATGGTGTAAGTGGAAGATGAAGAGTCAATGTGCTGCATTTCGTTTTGGAGCATGTACTGAAGGGGGGCAGCTGCAGTGTTAGGGAGAATCTGAAGATGTTTAAATCCCTTTATCCATCCACTTGAGTTGTTACTGAGGTAATAATCCATTTTTTCAGCAAAAGACCATTTGCTCTTTCAAGAGAACCTGAAAATGTAAAACACACTTTTTCAGCTTCTCAGCACCATTGGCTTTTACCAGATGAATGAAAGGGAATCCTTCAGGTCAGCAAGTGTAGATTCCCACCAGCAGAGATCTTGAAGCACCTGCTGGAACAAAAGTGTGGGTGCTCTCTTTGCATAATCCAACTTTGTGTGCAATTGGCATTGTCTTTTTGTTTTCATGAGAAATATTTCTTGATAATATTTCAGGTGCTTCTGGAGATAAAGACTTAAGGAAAAGTGATACTTTGCATGTTTTCACTATATTATTTCAAACAGAAAATCACAACAAGGTCTTTACTTAAAAACTACTGATTTAGTCTTGTTGGAAGGTGGCTTGAGTATCCAGATGAGGCAAAATACACTGTCCTAGCTTGAGCTCTGGCCTGGAGGGGTCAAAGAAAAGGAAGCTCAGCTTCACAGGCTCTCTAGTCATTGACATGATTAGGGACATGATTTGGTGGTGACCTGGCAGTGCTGGGTTAACAATTGGACTTGATCTTAAAGGTCTCTTCTAACTGAAATGATTCTGTAATTCTATGATCTTTTCCCTAAAACGAAGGTGACTCATTAGCCCTGGGGACCTGGTGCTTGTCTCAAGCCTGAAATCCCTCATGCTGTTGATGACAGCACTCAAGGGGGTCACAGTCCCTTGGCCTTGATTTCCTGCTGTTCTGGGGGACTGGAAGCTCCTGGCTGCCCCCAGAGACTCTCCTGGCCTGAAGCCAGTGTCATCTCCAATGGCCCCTGTCTGGGCAGTAGCAGGTGGTGTGAGCATTGCCAGCCCTGGGACGTGCTGGGGAGGACAGCCTCTCTGGCCCATCTGCAGCTGAGGACCTCAGTGGCCTCCTCTCTTCACAGGAGCGTCTCAGAATGGATCATTGATGGAGTTGTTGAAGAGCAGCTGGAAACTGATGGCTGCCCCTCATGCCCAGGCAGCCTGACCAGCCGCTCCAGCACCCATGAGGGTGGAAACGAACATCAGCAGCCTCTGCTCACTCCTGGAATACCAGAGCCCTCTGGCCAATGGGCCCAGACCTCCTACTGCTGAAATAAACGAGGCTGGTTTCATGCTGAAAAAAAAGTAAATGTGTTGTTTGTGACCTGGTGTTGTGGTTTAGCCTCTGCTGGCAACTAAACACCAGCAGCTGCTCACCCACTGCTCCCCTCTCCATCCCGTTCTGTGGAGTGGAAAGGAAAATTGAGAGAAAAAAGGTGAAACACAGCGGGTTGAGATAAGGACAGTTTAATAGAACAGTGCCCAGAGAGAAGCAACACCAGTAATGATGGTCACACTGGTGCAGGAACAGCTACAGCGGGTGCTCTAAACTGTGAGGCTCTGCTGTATTTAAGCACAAATGCAATGCTTGATGACTATCGTTGTTTACAGTTGTAACAACATCACAAGATGGTTCTTTTAGGAAATAAATAAATCTTTCCAAGCAACAACACAGTGTCTAGAGCACTGAGATACCAACTCTAAAACAGAGTAGATGACCAAGTTTCAGGTGGTGTCAGTTTAACAGAAAATGATAAAGCTAAAATAGCAATTCAGAAGCGCCAGTTTGAACAGGTAAGAGGGATTGATGTGGAAATGTCAAGCTTGTGGCTCAATACCGAGACTTAAATGCCCCATTTCTCCTCTGCAGCAGGTACCACTCTTATCTGTCCTACATGGCACACCTCACCCCATGTCCTTTCTGAATGCTGCTCTAACACACGAAGCACTGCATGAACAAGGGCAGGAGAGGCTGCAAGGCCACATCTGCTTCACACACACACATGGGTCCCACTTGGTCACTTGTCATTTTCTCATCCTTTGCCATCCCTCTTCTGATGCAGCTTGCACCAAGGGAGCCTTAGGAGGCATTTTAGAGCATCTCTGATTGGTTCTTCATGGGCAGCAATGGAATGTTGCCATCGGTCTTTATTTCTTAGAGGCAGTTCGCAAGTACTCTCAAGCATCTTCTCACTCTTCCCCCATGAAATTGGGATACCCGTGCTGACAACTCTATCTGTCAGGTTTGCTAGCTCAATTTCCCTCACCCTAAAGTAGTAGAACCCAATTTCATCTTCCTTTCCTTCTCCACAGCAGTGTTTTTTACTGAGATTGGAGGTGCCAGTTTGAGCCTAATAAACATTAGTAGCGCTGGAGCCTAATGTTTTCCTGAACAGACACATTATTTAGTTAAGATTCTTTTGTCATGTCATCCATCACAACCATCAGTCTTAGCCTGTTCCCATGATTCTGTTACACTTCATGCAGCAGTTCAGCTAATTATGTGGCCTTGTACACACAGCAAAAGTTTTGTCTTAGTTGCTGTTTGCTGAATTAGCATTTTATGACTAAGCACCGATGACCGTCACTATACAGCCTCCTGACAAAGAGGAAAATGATCACTGACACCCTGTCACATTAGAAATGGACATCATTCAAGGGAATTACGCCACTCAGCTGAGAATTGTTCCGTGGGCTTAGTTACAGAGTGAAACCATATAAACCAGAAATCCCTATTTCATCAAATATAAAGCATTCATAAAACAAAAGTCCTCCTCTGCATACCACTTGGAAAGTTGCTTTGATGCTAGTTTGCTTAATAAGGAAGACCAATAAAAAAATGTTTCTTTTACGTTGGAAAATCAGCATGTCTGCCATTCCATGTTGCAACCTTTTCACATTTCAGCCACTACTGGACTTTGTCAGGTTTAAATAGTCTTGAATGTATTCTGACGAAGTCTAACGCCATCCAAACTGTCAGAGGTATTTAACTTGGCTACTAATACCCAAAGCAATCAAGGCTGTTCTTCAGCATGGACTGCACGTTCTTTATTAAGCTTCCTGACTAACCACTAAGTTACTAGATGAAATTAAGCTCTTTATTTATAACGTGTACACACACACACACGTATTCAAACACATATTCATACAGACATTCAACTGTAGGCAAAAATATATTCATTTCCTCCCAAGAGTAACCAGAACTCATGACAAATAATTTTTCTATAAAGGACTATATGAGGTTAGCAGAGAAATCAGTTGCATCTTCAGGGTTGTGAGAAATTCAGGTATAAACAATTCCAAAAGAACGTGCATATGAGGAACATTTTAACAAATGGATTTCCTGATTGCTTCAGACACCTGAAGGTGTGAGTAGGCCTGAAGGAGGACTTTCAGAAGTGTTTAACTAGCTTCACTCTCTAAAGGGCTTTTGTTATACTCTGGAGGTGTCTGCCTGATGTTTAGATACTTGTATTAGCTAATTTGTCTCTACTGCATTTTGGAGAGAGTATTTTGCAGATCGACAGTGAGCAGCACCTCAAAAATGACAAAAAAAAAAAAAAAAAAGAAGAATCAAACCATTTTCCCACAGAATTTAGGGCTGAAAATCTACTAGGAACCCACTTGCACAATGATCCCTCTTGTATACTCTCTTATACCCTAAATTTTTATTCAGCTGAGAAGTATTATGATTTGTCTTGCAACCTAATCTAACCCTTATTCAGAAGAAGGGAAAATGAACTTCTGACCTTAGTCTTGTCTCCTCCAGCTACTGTGAAAGTAAATGGCCAGATGCCACCCATACAGTGCTGGCTTGATGCAGGCAGAGCTGATGAGCTCCTTCAGCCGCTGTGGTTGAGCAGATCAGTGCCAACTGATACTACCTACAGTGAAAGTCAGTTTTAACTTCTTACTGCTTACAGTGGGCTTTGAATCAACTTGTTTGACCACTTTAAGGCAGATTTTGAAAAATGGTTAACCTACCAGAGACATGTAATCGTAAAGTAGCTTGGCAAAGCAATCAACTGCTGAGATGCTGGCAGAATTGCCACATTTACTGGGAAGACTTCAGATCCACCTGATGTTTATTATACAACATGTCTGAAAGCTTCTGTGGTGTTTCACAGCAGCCATATCACAGGTGGTGCTGGCAGTAACACAGTCATTACTGCCTTTCCCTGGAAGCTCATATGAACTTTGCTAACCTCACTGCCTGCTGCCCAGCCCTTCTGTCAGAGATTTGGGGAAGCCTGATGAAGAGTTCAGCATAAGAATTGCTGTAAAAAGTTTGTATAAAGACTTGTAAAGGAAAACAGAACTAACTTTCCCACTTCTAGTCTGTGAAAATGGCTCAAAATTCTAAAGAAAATACAAGACTTAACAAATAATAATTATTTTGCTTGAGGAAAGAACAAAACTAATTCATATATGCTCATGCTATAAAACTCTGGATATCATCTCTTCACAACTTCTTCAGAGGTTGGATCCTCTAATCTCTGAGTAACTACGTGCACATTCTTATGAAAATGAAGCTCATACAAACTCCACTCTCAAAGAACTCTTCAGTTTTGTTTTCCATAGAGTATGCTCAAGGCCTGCAGCAGCACTTTCTGCATGCCAGCTCTGCTCACCTTGCTCAGCTTATGAGGAATATAAAGATTTCTTGGACTTCACAATTACATACAGACTGAGCTGCACTTTATTTCACTAGCAAAGCAAACAATAGTGATGAAAAAAAAAAAAAAAAAAAGAGCTAATGTTTCTGCAGAGTCATAGCATTTGCAGTGGTGTCCAAAGTGGTAGTCCTGGTTCTCCCACAAACTTACCAGGCTATACTGGAGAAAAAAATGAGGGAAATCCTGGTATTTTTTAAGCTGAGAGCTAGTAATTTCCCACCTGTAACATTAAGCAACTTACTTCATATTCTAAATATATGTTTAGCACCCCCCAAAATATTTAGTAAATAAATGTTATGATTACAAAGTCACAAGGCAAAGAGAGAAGGGAATTACAGTGGCCTGTGTGCACTCATGATCTAGTCTTTAATTACACTGTTGTGTCTACCCACAGGACCCCTGCCTCATTCTGTGCACAAGTCAGATTGTGCTCACAGAATGAGCAGCCATGCAGTATTTCTTTTTCTTCTTATCATCTAATATATCTCCCCAGACCTAATTTTTTTGCACACCCTCCAAACCCAGCACTGAATACATAATTATTCATTTCCTAATGGGCTTTTCCCTGGTGCTTTTTCTGGTCATAGTATCCTACTTATTAACAGAAATTATGATTTTACTGGTCATAGTATCCTACTTATTAACAGAAATTAACAAATTTATCTTCATAACATCCCAGTGGTATCATTCTCCCTATTTTACAGATAGGGAATTGTCAAAAGTGCCAACTAATTTGGGGTGGTATTTTGAGATGCCTGAGGTCTGATTCCTGAGAGTATAAAGTAGTATGTACGGTCAGAGTACTGCTTCTATTTATCTTGGTGCCAAAGCTCTGCAATTTTTCAAAAGAAATTGCAGGATCACATGTAGGATGTCCAAAATGTGAGAATTTATATGATTTTCAAAGAAAATCTTTGACAAAGACAGGATGGAATCTGGTTTTCCAGGAACATCCAGTGGCTTTTATCATGACCTTTTTTTTTTTCATCTGCCTCATGCAGTGCCCATCTCCAGGGCATCAAGTGATCTTCAGTCAAGACAAAATACTGATTCACATCTAAGCACTGTTCATTCTAAGTTTTTAATGAAGTGGGAGTCTTATGATCTTCAATTTCAATCCTCAGGCTTAACATATATTCATATAGTGATGAATTAAATTTTATTTGTACTCTTTCTACTGTTGGACTACTGGGTAATTTTGCAGTTTAAAGTTTCTTTCTAAGCCTTGTGGCTTAGAGGCAATTAATTTGAACACAGAGAACGTGGGGGGAAAAAAAATGGAACAGCACCCTTATATGCACATGTCCCTACACAAGCAAACTCACCAAAGCAGAACCGTTGTCCAGTGTGACCTGATTATTCTTCAAAGTATGGTCGAAACTGGGAAAGGGAGGAACCATTGCTGTGTGGATCTCCCACTAGAGGGAGGTGGAGGAACACGTTTGACCAGTGCCTTTGGAGCCTGTTAACAAAGCAAAAATGTTGAGATTCAAAAGCTGTTGATTTTACACAGGTGGAATTGCTGAGGGGTGTGGATGTGTTGGAAGAGCAGTAGGAAAGCTGTGGCATGCTTATTTTCCCCTTCTCCTATACATACACATGTACTGTATGTTCTTGATCACAGAACAGCTATGTTGTAGCTTCATCATTTCTTCAGTGAATATAGCTTTGCCCAGCTCTTCTCTACCGAGGTTCTAAGGGAAATATGTCCTGATGGATACAATATATTCTGTGTTCCTGCTTCTCCCTAGCTCCAGCTCTTCCTTCATTTTTTTTTCCCTCCAGTGTCTTGCCTCACCACTTGTTCATTCTCATTATTCTCTTAATGCTCCTTCTTAACAATTTTCCAACTCTCATGGACGGATTTTCCATCTCATATCTCTGTTCTGCTCCTGACGCCTTCTTTTTTCACCACATCTCTTTCAAACCTCTGCTTCTCACTTCTCCATCCTACCTTCCCACCCTGATACTCATTTCCTACTCTACTTCCAAGTGCAGCTCTCCCATGGTCTGTTGTAGGGATGGAAGAACATAGTGTGGGCTCGAGAGTGGGTGTGCATGGCATCCATGACCAATGCTGGTAGAGCATGGTTTGCTGTGCTTGGGATGCAGCTGGTCAAAAAGTGGCAGCCACATGGTCAAGCAGCATCCCATTCAGTTGTGAGACTTTAGGAAGAATATAGAAGATTTCAGAGAGGTAGGAGGTATATGATTTTTCACAAGTGTATAACTTGACCAGATTTGGGCAAATTTGCACAGTACAAGGCACAGTCCTATGAATATAATCTTCATACCAAATTTTGGAGGAGCCAGAACATTGCCAAGGTATGATTTTCTAATTTCCTCTTTTGTTTGTAATGGGATCTAAAGAATATTTTATGTATCATCTTTCTCTGAAGTAGCTACACCATTTATGCTGAACAGCAAAGTAACCTTTGTTACTTAAAAACCTTAAAAACAAAAGGAATGATGGAAACAAAACCTTCTTTCAGCAGTCCTATGGTATGGGGGTTCTCAGCTTTGTAGTTGAAGTTTGCCAAGCTGTAAACAGCAAGTGAATTTTAAACCGCAGTGATGTGAATTTTAGCTTATGTTGTATCTGTTGCATACCTTCTGTACTGTAATCCCACTCTAAACATCACCAGAGCTCCATTAAAGAAGAATTCTCCACTAAAGAAGAATTTTTGACCATATTTTCTGTTGTTACCACAAACCACGACATAACATCAGTGACAGATATTTACCTAAATAAGTACTGAGTGAAGACCTGCCCTCTGATGGAATGTTCTTGATTCCTATGCTTAAAAATGGATTTGGAAAAATGCTCCATGCCCTCATCATAATAAATGATGTATTTTGTCACAGCAGCATGATAAAGTGAAGCCATATAATCAATGTCACTTATAACCAAGATATGCTTCTATAAGAGTGACATCTGTCACACAACTTACACTGAATGTTTGATAAACTTATTTATCTTATTTTTGGCCAGCAACTTTTTTTAATAAGCTTGAAAGATATTCCAGCTCTGATGTCATGGATCTGGTTTAGATGGCCCAATATGGAGACAAACTCATGTAAGTAGATATTAAGCTTTTATTTTTTTCTGAGTGGTTATAAAAGCTTTGAAAGATTAACTTATTCAGATGAAAATATTTTTGAGTAACCCAGACCAGAAAAGTCCTGCCTCAGAAGAATACAAGTCAAAATAATATGGAATGTCTCTACCCACATGAATAACATTCATATTTGCTATGTTTTAATTAATTTTCATCTTTCAGGGAATTGTATTAAATTATTATATTATTCCTTGAGATCAAAAGAATGTGCGTTTAATATTTTGTAGGGGCAATTGTCCATGTGGTCTCATACTATCTTCTTGGAATATCAAAGCTTGTTTTAGATTTCTGCTACTACCCCCCTGGGCAGACCCCATGTTCACATGGATGCTATCGGTTGAGATTCAAGACTGCCTTTCATGTGCAGGGAGGAGTAAAAGATTATAGCATTCCTATAAATGGACCAAATCTCATGATAGGCCTAGGAAAATTTGGCATTTCCTTATGCTTTCTTTGCTTTCCTGCCTCTAAGTGTAGGCATGTTTTGAAAGGCTTTTTAATGAACAGCTGTTGTATACGGGAATCTCTTTTTTGAAAGACTTCACAGAATCATAGAAAGCCTTGGGTTGGAAGGGACCTTTAAAGGTCAACTAGTCCAACCCCTTTGCAGTGAGCAGTGACATCTGTGACTAGATTGGGTTGCTCAGAGCTGCGTCCAACCTGACCTTGAATGTTTCCAGGGATAGGACTTCTTGTGCAATGTCTGTTGACATTCAGTGTATGTATTTCTTAAAAGTCCCTGGTAACCTCTTACTTTATATGGGACTATTTTCAGTATGTGTTTAACATGACCATATAGGGCTCCAGTCTCTCCTATACAGAAAGCAAAACAAGTAATGACAGTGACTGGTGCATTCTTGGACATTCAGACAGATTTATCTCTTTCAAACTCACCTATGTAAAAGTTAGTGGACTAGTTTGAACTGGCTGTCTTAGCTTTACTCCAGTCAATGGAGAGAAACAGGAACACCCAGAAGTTATCCAAACTGACTTAGATTTCTCAGATGGGGTGAGCTTCTCTCTAGAGATACCTGTTGCTTTCCATAGGGGGACACTAGATGATTTACTTGAGTGGATGTGAGACAGCTAACACTTGGTCAACTCAACAAGCTAAATAAATGCCTTGCTTTCATACCAGATTGCTATCAGAGAGACTGCTAAGGATGTCACAGCGTTTATCTAGGACATTGTTCCTAGACATCAAGGGGTAAAGTACTACTCAAAGAGCCATCCTACTGCAGCTCATGGGCTCTTACTGACATTTATCATTAGACTTCAGGCAGATTATTTCCTCCCTGATGAAGAATTGTGAAGTTTGGTGTGACAGATGGAGACCAGGTACAATGCTATGGGTATCTCAGGTGATGCCAGATGCCTATGTGTGCACAATTAAATCCCGTCTCTGCATTCAGGTTCTTATGTTTAGATACCTGCTGCTTGGTGCTCCATCTGACCTGCATTGCTAACCTGGCACTAAGAAGAAACTTCCTTTGTCTGTCATTTACTTGTCAACTCTGGAGGTGTATGTATCCTCTGAAGCACGCAGGGTGCACTGAGAAAGGATACTACATAAAAAGGGACCTCAGGTTGCACTCATGCCAATTCATTTTAAATGATTACAGCATGGGTGCTCACATCTTTTTTGATTGTCCCGAGCCTACATTTATATCAACAGAGAGAGGGAGAACTCTGGGTTGTAATTCACCTGACCTATGTTTTTCTGTTTTATTTTAGGATTAAATGACTAGATCCCTAAGGTTGTGGTTCTTTTGTTTTTGTGTTTTGTTTTGTTTTGTTTTGTT
>JANIJG010017507.1:34924-45377 GCA_024611175.1 Megaceryle torquata | reverse complement strand
TTTCCAAGCCCCCTGTGGAGCTGTGGTGCTGAGGGCCATGGGTCAGTGGTGCCCTGGCAGTGCTGGGGGAGCAGTTGCACTGGATGATCTGAAAGGGCTCTGCCAACCCAAATTATTCTGTGATTCTAAAATACCACATAAAAACTTGTTCTCCTCCTGGATTTTGTGATGAGCGGTGATGTTCGGTGGTGTTCCTGTGGAACCATCTATGCTCTCTTAACACCTTTCATTGACAGCTTTTTGTAACTCTGTAGAAGTGCATGGGCAGAGGACAAGGCAGTTCAAGTTCTGCAAATGTTGTCTTCTGGTGAGTCCCTCAATAAAGGACCACTGGAAACTCTCAGAACACTGGTGTTACTGCTGGGTTTTGTCTGCGGGTTGTAGTGACCACCTGCCCAGAAGACAGGGCCTGCCGAGTGTTCCTGCCTTTCTGTGACACACAGCTCTTTGCTTTCAGCTCCGACAAACGCTTGGAAATAATTTTCATCTTTTTTGAATGCAGCTCATTTTTTAGAGACTTGTGGATGCCCTTGGTGTCCCAAGGTGTTTGTGCCGGACATCAGATGAGCTCATTCATATTCTGACGAGTGATTAAAGATACTTGCTGCCCTCCCGTGAGTGCTCAGCACCAGATCCTCAGCAGGCTGATGTCACCTTGAGGGTCGCTGGCCCAAGAGTGGACTGGAAAAGTCTCTCTCATTAGCACTCTCACGAGTTACCTGCAGCTTTTCTGCATTTGCTTCCAGCAGGGTCTCTGCCCCCACCTAACCTGTTTGTATCTTCGTTTTTGCATCCGGTAATTTGCACGAGTGGCTTTTTTAACTTCCTGAACAAGTTCCCACAAAGGAGCCACCAGGTCAATGTGAAAGCTCAAAGCTGAGTGGCTTTTTGCCGTGGGTTTTTTGCCACATTGCTGGGGGTGTAGGTGAGTCCTGTGCAAACCAGCAGCGCCGAAAACACCGTTGCCAGATTTCTTGACGTTTAACTGATGCGGTTCAGGTGCCCTTTAAGAGGTTTATGTTGGCAACACGATTCTGTTAGCCAGAAAATTATTTCTGGTTGGGGTGGCATGTTGTGGAAGGTGGCTGCCTGGCTCTTGTGTCTCCATTACCCCTTGGCTGTATCACCAGGCACTGCAGCCAGCTCTCTGTATCCTTCTCGTGCATCTGCCCCCTGGGAGCAGTGTCTGCGGGAGAAATTGTGGGAGCTGCTTATTGCAGGGAACAGCGTTAGTGTTGGGAAGGTTTGGATTGCAAGGGGTTGATTGTCTTCTCTAAAGATACTGCAGTTTGGATTTCACCATTTTACGGCTGTGGTGTGAGACTGCTTCCTTCCTTTGGTCTGGAGAGTCAGCACCAGCAATGACTGGTTTGTGGCAGGAGGCTGGAGGAGCACTGGAAGCAGAGGAGCGATCCTCACAGCACGTTACTTCTCTTCCACTCACCACTTCAAGCCCATCGCGTTGTTGCAGGCTGCGGGGGCGTACGCACCAAGGTGCCCATTGGGTTGGTGGACACTTTTTCCAAGGCAGATGGTAAATCTAGAGGTGAAAACTATGCTGTCTGCATGTTCAGTGTCCTAGCTGGGTAAGCCTGGTCAGACCAAAGGGCAGCAAAATTTGCTTTGGTGTTAACTGTGCTAATGTGTGCCACGGGAAAGAGAGCGAGGCCTGTAGCTGCTGAGGACTGGTCTGCGGTCTGGGGGCTTGGGTTTTGTCCCAAGGGTTTTTTTAATTGATAAAGTAAGCTGCTGACTGAAGCAAGTGTATGAATTGAACCTTGCTTCTTGGTTCAGATGTGTGTGAGCTGGAGAGGTCATAGTTTGCTCCCACTTCCATATAATGTCCCTGTAAAATGCTTTGCTCAATGCTTCCTGGGCACCTGGCACTGATCTGGCTGTCTCGAGCTCTTAGCGTTGTATTAATCTCCTGTCTTACACACCCACCAGCAAATGGAGAGCAGTCAGCTTTATTTCTTTGCCATAAACTCAGGCAGTGCTCCGGACTGAGCCTCCAGTTTATAAGCAATGCACTTCTCTTGCTGGACCCAAGACAGCTTTCTGGGTTCTGTACCGTTCCATGGTGTGCTGACTGACATCCTGCTGCGGGCAAACCAGGACTGACTCGGGGAGTGTTTCTGTGTTTCACTTATTACCAGTTAACTCGAGGATCTGATTATTGATTATAAACACTTCGGGAAATGCTTTTCCTCCCCTGTCTCTGAGCTCATCTTCCCCTATTCCCAGGGAACAAGCTTCCCTTGCTCTCACCGTGCACAACGCTCGGTCACTCCCCATTCCCTTGGTGAGGCTACAGGCGATGTGGGAGGTCAGGGCCATGTGCAGGGTTTCCCTCTGCTCCTCCTCCATGCTCCTTACTGTTTTTGTTCTGCTCTGGTGGCTTGTTCCCAGTCTGCAGCCCCGTGGGATTAGGAGGACAGAGAGGGGAGATTTCCAGCCCTGATATGGACACGCTGTGGGCCCCAGCACCTTTGGGGCCATCCCTGCTGTGGCGTGGCAAAAGGAATAGCCAACAGATTGATGTCTGACCCCACTGCTGGGGTGTCACGGGGATCTTCTGAGGTCAGGAACTGTGTGTATCTTCAGTGCTTATTTTAAAAAGCACACTATTGTACTTTTCAGCTATAAAGCTGCAGGGGTCTCAGCATTGAAGACCAAACTTGGTATCAAGTCAGCAAAAGGTACCATGATGCCTCCTCCATGTGAGAGTCTTGGTGAGAAATGAAACATTTGACCAGACATTGTTTATCAGACTGAAATGAAACATCATCGGCTGTCCAAGTAAATTACTCAACAGGTCACTTTTATTCAGGGATGACCAGCTTCTCTTCTTGGAGACCACATCCACATCATGGGGCAGCTCTGCAGCCACCTCACCGCCACCTGGCGTAGTGGGAAGAGACAGAGGCTGAGGTGATGAGAGTGTAGGACAGAGGGAAGGAGGACATAAAACAAATGGGTTGGATACAGAAGTGAAACTTTCAAACTGGAAATGTTTCTTGGTTGGCCAAAGTTTACAGAACAGGTGGCTGCTTGAATTCTGGCACAGCCAAGAACAACAGGCTGTCTGCAGTTAGGACAGCCAGACTTGGTCCATAAACTTGCCCCATAGCTTATCTCGAGTGGCAGCTGGCTGGAGCAGAGCAGAGGGGTTCTGCTGCTGGCAGGCACAGCACTGCGCTGTCTGCTCCACCCGGGAACGCAGGAGGGGCTGTGGACATCAGCTTGGTTGAGGCTCCCCATGGAATGGAGGAGAGGACCAGGAGGAGGAGGAGGCTGCTCTTGCTCTTGCTCTTGCTCACTGCTCTGCCTTATCACAAATCCTGCAGCTTTTGTAGGGCTTTGAGAGCAGAAGGGCTTTTGGGCGATAGGGATACACCTGGAGGGGAAAGATGCCTTCCTGTGCCTTTAGATTCAGCCTCTCCAGCTCTGTTCTGTGTTGCCCACTAGCCCCAAATGGCACAGGAGCGTGTTAGGTTTATAGGATCTGTATTTTCCTATGGGTGCTTATTGTCCTTGCTTTGAGCAATTGATGGGGTTTTTTTCCTGCACATGTGGAATGTTGTGTAATGCAAGAGGTGAAGCTGAAGTGAGGTGAAGGTTGAAGGGTTAAAAAGCAATAATAATTCCTGACTCTTTAGTCTGAACACCAGTCTCCCCGTGTCGTCGTTTGCCTCACTTGCTCCACGTGCTGTGAGAAATTGGACACTCGTGGTGGTGGGCACTACTGGTGTCCGCAGCACAGCCGCGGCTAGGGATGGGAACCGAGGTGGGAAGCAGATTGCTAAGGAAACAACAAGCAGTATGATAAAGGCATTTTTGTAAGTCTGAGTACTAGGGATGGAAAGAAAGAGGTGTGGGACATGAGGAGGGAGGGCAAGCGGCTACAGGGAGCGCGAGAGCTTCGCGGAAGAATCGGGCTAAAAGCGCAGAAAGCCCCCGTTGGTGTGGTGACCTGAGGACTGGAGGGGTTGAGTGGGACCAGACCTGACTTTTACCGGAGCTTCAAAGGCCCAGGAAGGCAGGAGAAAGTACAGATTATTATCAGGGTGCAAAGATGAGGGCAGATGTGGAGGCACGTAAGGGTATGTAGAAATATTTGGTTGGTTTAATGTCTGCAAAGAGTGCAGTTAAACCTGAGACACCCTCTAGATCATGACTGTGGCTGCTGTACCTGGGCAGTCTGCAGCTGAGCTGTGGGGTCTCGTTCCTCAGGGCGATTACAGCAGGACAATTTCTCCTCCTTACAATTCCTCTTGCTCCCTAGAAAGCATTTTAATCAGGCAAAAAACCCAACTACTCTGGTACAAATGGGTTTGGCTGAGCTGAGGGAGAAATGAAGTTAAGTGCAGGAATGAAACTGTGTTCTGAGTTAATATGGGAAAAATATAAAATATTTAGTCAGTTCTCAGTAGTCTGTGGCAAGGTGAACAGAAGGGCTGCTATTTTCTTTCATTTATCCAAACACTTTAGGGAGTACTTGGTTATCCTAACTGAATAACCTCCAATTTTTGTAGGCATTTGGCATAGCTGCTGACGAAAACTTTGTCATCACCACGACAAACAGGAAAGAAATTACAGAAGACAACTTCAGTAAGTATCTTTGATGGCAAAATAAATATGGGTGTTTCTTATGTTGATTGTAAAGATTATTTATTCTCTGTGACACGCAATAATTGACTGGAAGCACAAATCCTGTAATAACCCGCCAAGAATTGTTAGAAAATTGCCTTTGACAAACAGCTCCTCGTTAGGGCGACGGCAGCCGTACAAGGTCATTTTTTGCCTTCTGTCATGAGTTCAGTGGATGATGGGAGGACATGACACGTAAATCACCATCACCCCAGGAAACCTGTGCTATTAAGCTTGGAAACGTGAAAAGATTTTAAACTGAAAGTTGTTGATGGTGATCCAGAGAGTGCCCGAGGCTAGACCCGGTCTGGTTTTGCGAGCAGAGGTTCTTGGTGCAGCGCTCTTCAACCTCCTTTGTACTTCACCTTCCCCACAGGCGAGCTGGTTCAGGATGGAGTTACTCTCTACCTGCTGCAGTCGGTGGATCAGATGCTGCTGTCAGCCACCAAGGAGCGAATCGACTTCCTGCCCCACTACGACACGCTCGTCAAGAGCGGCATGTACGAGTACTACGCCAGCGAGGGGCAAAATCCTTTGCGTGAGTACCTGCCAAAACAGCCTTGTGTGAGTGACGTTTGTATAACGTGGTTCTGAGCAGTTTAACTTCTAGTTCCTGCCGGTGAGAAGGTACAGCTTTAACTGTAAAAGAAAATTTAACCATTCTCCACACGATTGTTTCTTTTAAAATGACTCGGAATGGACGTGTAAGAATCCAGATTTCCAGAGGTCTCTCCTCAAATACTTCTTAAAGAAGTTTGAATACTTTTCAAGTAAAATGATTTTAGTCTTGGTAACAATCCTGCCGGTGTCATCCAGACAGGTCGGCACGGGTGTTACCAGCTGTTTGTCTCCCATACTTACAGTAGGAACGGGTTTTGTATGAGCTGCTGTAGAATTTCATCTGCTCGCCCACCTGTGGTTCTACAGGGCTTAGCTTACCAGCAAAAGCAAATATTTATTTATTTTTATTTTTAATATTTTTTACTTTTTTATATTGCTTTAGTTTTTATCCAACTGGCATATTAAATATGTAACCAGCATTGGATATTGTTTTATTGAGAACAGGAATTCCTGTTCGTGGCTGCTCTGAAAACCATCCGTGGCTACGATTACTTTGTAAAGTATGTCCAGCTTGGGTACAGCTGGCTCAAAATTGTACAGAAAAAAAATACAAACATCAAGACTCAAGCTTTATGCCACCCCCCCAGCGATTTCTGTTGCAAACCACCCTCGATGATGTCTATAAACAGCAGCTGTATTTTGAAGTACTCACAAGTCTCCTTTTGCCCCCTCCTGCTTTCTGCACTGCGTTCCTTCCCTGTCCTGGCTTTTAGGGCTCCAGGTGTTAGTGTTCAGCAGCAACAGAGCGGTGCGGGGCGTTTGGCCGACCATTTCTGCTGTGTCTTGCACTCACAGAACGCTGGTGGTGGTTGTCAGCCATTACGATCTTCAACCATTTTTACAATTTTCTTTCTCTTCATTAAAAAATGAATTTCTATTTTGGAAGCTGCACAACATTTCCATTTGGGTTTTTTTACTAAATTCTTTCTTCCCTCAGTGTTTTAACAAGTCAAAGTCAGATTTTTATATACTTTGGGCTTTCACGTGCATCATACAAATTCATTCTTAACCCTGGAAAAATTTGTCTTTCAGTAACAAACTTGTTAGCTCATCACTGTTCCTTGGTACCTCCAACAGTTGTGTTCTCACCATCAGCAGAGAGAGGAGGGATTCAGTGATGAAACAAGTCATAAAGTATATACACGTACAAAACCTCTTCTTCTCTCTGGGGTTTTTCTGGTGGTGTTTTTTGGTTGGTGGGTTGTTTTTTTTTAAAAATCAAGATATTATATAATTTTAATGCTTCTGACAGTGCTTAGCTCTTGTCTGTGTGCTCAGAAGAAACTACTGCCAGTGTGTGTCTGTTTTCCGAGTGCTGTCTTCTGGGAACAAGATTTTAATAGGGTTATTTTTCTTCAATTTCTTTTAGCATTTGCCCTTGCTGAGTTGATTGACAATTCTCTGTCAGCTACATCCCGAAATACTGGTATTCGGAGCATACAGATAAAATTGGTAAGATAGAAATTCTGCTCTACTTATTTGCAGTTTGCATTATCATATGTTGGTTTTGTTGTTTGTTTGTTGGTTTGTTTTGGTTTTTTTTCTGGTTCTCCTTTTTTTGCCTTTTTCCCCCCTCCCAAACAGTTATTTGATGACTCCCATGGAAAACCAGCCGTTGCTGTGATCGATAACGGAAGAGGAATGACTTCTAAACAGCTTAACAACTGGGCTGTGTATAGACTGTCAAAGTTTACAAGGCAAGGTGACTTCGAGAGGTTAGAAAGTTTTAATCATTTTTAAACAATTATCAAACTCACAGAATATCCCTTGAAGATGAGTCTCTTGTACCAACACAGCTAAAACCTGTCCTCCTGTGGTTACATCTAGACACCTACTTTTTGTAGGTAGGAAATAGAGAAGATTTATAAACAAAACTGCTCTTCTAATAATATGAATCTGTAAGAGCATTGCTTTTATTCTTGTGGCCTTTTCTAAGCTGTGCTTGACTTGCCTACATACGGTCAGGGGCACTCTCTGTTCTGCAGAGGGTTTATTTTTTTTATGGTGTGTTCATTTGCTACCTGAAAGTCTTTGAGCAGCGCCTTCAGTGTGCGGAACGCTACTGGAATAATGGAGACAGGGGGTTGGGACACTGTCTTGTCTGTTTGGTTTTCTTTCTTTCTTTCTTTCTTTCTTTGTATCTTAATCGAGAACAATGTAATGCAAAATTATACCTGAAGATGTGTGTGTGTTTTTGAAGGAGGCTAGGCAAAGTAATTATTTTGCATTTAAAGAAGAAAGTGGAGGTTTATGGCGGGTTTTGCTACTTACATGAATTCATTTTACAGTTTTGAATCTGTTCTCAAGAGGTCTTCCACCTGCACAGCCAGACTTAACCCCAGCGTAGAAAATTCCAGAGAAGCAGATAGGTACAGTTCTTGAGCTTTAGTCACTTTTTAAATACCTTAAGCCTAGGACAGTAAATGTGAAGATGAGGCTCAGCAGCCTTAATCGTAACTAATTTCTCCTATGAAAAAGGAGTGTAAGAAGTAATGGGGCAGCGGAAAGCGGTCACATAGCTGAGGAGGGGGCTTTTCATTGGAGGCATCTCCAAATACAATGACTAAAAGTGGTGCTGGGTCACCTAGTCATTTGTAAAGAAATTCACCGCTTGTTGAAACTGCTGTAGGTGAATTCAGTAACAGTCTGGTGTTTATAAGCTCTGGGTTTGAAGTGCGCTTGATAGCGTTCAGCGGAGCGGAGCTCTAAGTGACACCAGGATACCAGCTACCCCTTGGTTTTGGTTGGGACTGCTCTGATGGAAAAACAGAAGTTTGTCTTACTATGTGCTTAAACTAGATAAGACTGTTCATCCATCCAAGCTGACTCGAGAGACATGGAATTTATTTTAATTAGTGGTGGCATATGTAGTCTCTCTGGCAGGGGGGTTGGACTGGATGACCGTTAGAGGTCCCGTCCAACCCCTACCATTCGGTGATTCTCTGAGAAGTAGTTGGTTGCTGTTACTTCCCATTTTGACTCGAAAGTATTTCTATGAAAGGATGATGCCAGAAGGATCAGACGTGCTTTGTAAGCCACATTGATCTGCAGCAGCCTCACCATTGGTGTCTTGCTGTGGTTGAAGGGAGGGCACTGAGGGTTTGCCTTTTGCCTTCCACCATTAAAGCTGTTCTGACTGCTGTTACCCCAGTGCAGTCACACAGACCTGTGGACCGCGTCCCTGCTGCACAGATAACAGTGGAGAAAAGGTTTCAGAGTTACAGCTTCTTTCTCTGTCAGATTCTCCCTGCCAAATATTTTCCTCTCTTTCATCCGGACTTCAGCGCCAAAGAAATTGTGCGTAGATAGTAATACACAAAAGAGTTATTCAGATGGAAAAAGTTGGACTTGTTTGACCGAATAAGATCTGGTTTGCCAGAAGGGACAGAAAAGTCTTCTGAGATGACTTAGGAAAACAGTTACTCTGTCATCATCCTTTTCAAAAGAATACATCAGGAATTTTAGGCACACCCACTTTAATGTTGCAGTTATAATAGGTCTAAAGTGAAGGATTTTTGAACAGAGTGACTGCAGGAAGAATTTAATACAGGCTGTTTAGATCAGAAGTTGCCTTTTTTTTTATTTTTTTTTTCCAATGGTTTTTGACTTGAGAAAATTTATTGAAGGCACTTTTTACTCTCAGTGATCATTCAGGATACGTACGCCCTTTGCCAGTGCCTCGCAGCTTAAATAGCGACATCTCGTATTTTGGAGTCGGAGGCAAACAAGCGGTGTTCTTCGTTGGCCAGTCTGCCAGAGTAAGTCAACGCCAATCTTTATTTTAAAGCATTTTTACATAATCAGATTGTAATTATCCTAGCTTTTAATCACAGCATTCACCTATTTTATTATCTTTATTCTAAGTCTTTCTTATTTTGATTTTAAATACTGTTTCTTTAATGAAATCAGATGATAAGCAAACCTGCGGAGTCTCAGGATGTTCACGAGCTTGTCCTGTCTAAAGAGGATTTTGAAAAGAAAGAGAAAAACAAAGAAGCCATTTACAGCGGATACATTCGGAACAGGAAGGTAAACAGCCTCAATGCTCCTCGCTTTTTAATTGAAAGCCTTTCCCTGCTTAACATGATTTTACTGTGTAATGTTGTTGTAATACTTATCTGGGGGTATCTTCATCATACTGCATCATTTGCACCTTGCAGCGTAAAAGGAATTCTTGGGAAACTTGAAGAAGACACTGTATCCTAAGGTTTTGTATCTGGTTCTTTTTTTCAGTGTAGCTTAAAGGACAGACATGCTGTAGAGTTTGACAGACAAGGTCGAGAAAAGTATTTAATAAAAGCTTTCTAAAACAGCAATTGTTTTGTTATATATGAAACAAAGAAAAATGTCCGCTTTCCAGATTGGTACGGAATTAATTAGGGAAACAAACTGTGCTTCTGTAGAAGTTTGTAGGAGACTGAGCCTGCATGTGGGAGGGAAGTCCAGCCAGATCAAGAGAACTCGCTGCTTTCTCAAATCTTCACTAGTTTTGTAAAAGAAAATGGACTACTTAGTTGAAAACTGAAGTGAACGGTCCTGATGGATTTTCATGAAGAAGAAAAGCTGAAGCAAAAAGCTGTAAGATAAGGGGGAAGGCCAAAAAGAACTGTTCTTTGGACATTTTTGAGCAAAGAGATAAAGGCAAATATACAGTAACGGGTGCAGATGGGAGCAGAAGATGGTGATGTGTGTGCCAGGGTGACCAGGCCTTGATTATAGCCCATTATCTCGTGGGTTCTGTCAGTGCTGTTGGCCTTTTGTATGGGTGAGAAAGGAACAGGAGGTAAATAAAGTTCTTATCATGCCAGTGTTGGGCCAGTGACTCGGACAAAGAGTGAGTCATCAGAAGCGTACAAGTTTTATTTTGAATCTCTGTACAATAGAGATGAGAAGGTGGAGTCACACACAGAGAAAGTGAAAATAAGAGCAGACTAAATCTGTTTTTTTGTAGAGGGCACAAATGCTTCCCCCCGCTTTTGACATTAAAAAGTGAGGGTGGGGTGATAGAAAAGCAGAAAATACGCTAACAGACATCAGCTGGAGGAAACTAGCTGAGGGAGGTGTATAGATACTACTGATGAATTTGAGAAGGTGGTGCAATCAAAGGTGTGAAAAGTTGTGGTGTTAATATAAAATGAAAGTTTAATGAGATAATAATATAATAATAAATAAGATATAATAA
>JANIJG010017507.1:0-34824 GCA_024611175.1 Megaceryle torquata | reverse complement strand
ATTAGATAGTTTAAAAAAAATAAAAGGCAAGTAAAAGATCTGTTAGAGGTAAAAAATAACTTCTGAATATCCAAGAGGGAAGAGATGATGTGAAGTACTAAAGTAACGGAAGTGAGGAGGTAGCGGATAGACAGCTCAGGTCTAAGATGATTTTACAGAGCATTGAAATAGCCAGGCCAGGTCGTTACACTGATGTGAAATTCAGTGTGTGAATCTGTCCGTTGAACGTCTGGAACAGCGCTCCTCAGTGCACGTGGGTGAGCAAGAGAATGCCACGGCAGGAGGAGCTGTAGTGGATCACTGCAGTGGGAGGACAACTGAATCATGAGGCATTGAGCCAGTAAGGCAAAGTTATTTGTGCAAAGATTTCCAGACGTGATTGATATCAAAGCTCAGACGCTCTAGAGCAAGGCCAGAAGAAGGTGTCTGAAGAGCTGCAGTCCCTTTGTGGGGAGGTTCCCACAGGTGGTTACACTCTCCTGTTGGTTAGGGAGAGCTCTTTGCTTCCCCGGGGAAGGTCAGTCTGACCAGCACAGCCGTGACTGGCGTAGCTCACCGCCCGCCCTTCGGGAGACACGGCTTAGGGGTGTGTTTCTTTTCACGGGCTTTCCTGCAAAGCAGGGCACGAAGCAGCGTTTCCTGCGACAGGGGAAGGCGGCATCTTCTCAGGTGTGCCCCTTGTTTGCCGTCGCCCTAAAGATGTCCACCTTTGTGTTTAAAGTACACCTTCTGTTCTGGAGGCACCAAATGTCAAGGGTGAGCGACAGGTCCAGCGTCAAGCGTGACATCAACTGCTGTGTTTCTGTGCAGCTTACAAACCTCCTGTCGTAAGAATAGAGCCCATCCATCCAGGGGAAGACGGTCGGGACTCTCCACAATCGGCAGCTTCTTTTTCTGTGAGACTGCTGGATGTTTCAGCTGGATCTGAGGATTTGCCCCTTCTCCTTCACAGCAAATGCATGTTTCTTCCACTTCCATTTCCCTTGTAGAGAGCAGCCTATATATTTCAAGGCAATTTTTATTTATTTGTGTCGCAGGTTAGGGTCAGGGCGTCCCCTTAGACCTTTAGTTAGAACTGAATGAAAAGTAAAATCACTGAACAGGATTAGTTCTGTTCTCACTCGAACCAGCACAATTTGTTTTTCTGGCTTGATTTTGTTAAAGCCACCTCATGTCTTGTACACATCATAAGTCAATCTGATGGGTGAGAGTATCACACAGAGCCACGTTTAACATGATTAAATGCATTTCAAGAGTGAACACTTTGAATGCTCTGATGAGAGTGAGTTGAAAATGAACCGGGTCAGGGATGTCACATTCTCAGTTTGTTGACTTCGATTTGGAAGCTTTTATTTTAAGTGTTAATCCTCTGTTTAGCATCATGTGTTCTGTATTCTTTTGTTCTTCTGGTTTTTTTAACCCTTTCCAAAGCTGATGGGAGTTCAGAAATTCAGTTTACATTCCTGCTCTTATTATTTTACTTTTTGTAGCCATCTGACTCTTCTCACATCACAAGTGATGATGAAAGATTTCTTCATAATCTAATACTAGAAGAAAAGGACAAAGAGAGTTTCACAGCAGTTGTCATTACAGGTGTACAACCAGATCACATGCAGTACTTGAAAAACTACTTTCACCTTTGGACAAGGCAGCTGGCGTAAGTTTGTGACTTAAATGTTTTGATTTAAAAGTGGATTACTAACGAATTCTGGTAATTATTGACTGATTCCTTTTTGTACTTGACCACTGGCTTTATTCCTGCTAAGGCTGTTGGTGCCACAATGACTCTTCCCAGCTGACTAACACCACTGGGTGGGGGTCCCCATCCACACAAAGATGTTAACAAACAGCAGTTTCAGTGTGACTTGTTAATTGAGAGATAATTGTCCAAATGGATTATTAATAACCTATTACATTTAACAGTTATAATGTAATAATTAGATATCTAATTATCAATAACTTCAAAACTTTTGAACTTACTGTTCTCTCAGCCACCTAACTTTGTGTTTAGTTTATTTTGTGTTTTGTTTGCTTGGGGGTTTTGGGGTTTTGTTTGCCTTGGGATTTTGTTTTGGGTTTTGTTTTGTTTTCTGGTGGTTTGGTTTTTTTTTTTGGTTGGTTGGTTGTGGGTTTTTTTGTTTTCTTTTCTTTTTGTTGTTGTTTTTTGTTTGGTTGTTTTCTTTAAAAAAAAATAAAGTCTGCTGCTTCACAGCAGTTTTAGAGGGAGCCCAATGTAGGATCCTGGCCCTCAGTACTACAGCAGCGTGGCCAGTGGGCCTGCAGGGCCTGGGGATGTGGAGGCCTCGTACCTGTGAATCATGTGGGCTTACCTGTTACGATGATCTGTCTGTGACTCTAAACTGAACTAGGAAGCCCTGGCCCAGTTGTGAAAGCTGGCAAACCACAGAACTTGATTTTCAAGCTGTAAGTGTATTATCTGTTGTTATTAGATGACAGGTAGTATGAAAATAATCTGAGCATTAGTACAAGGACTGGATGATACCTTGTGGTATGAAACTTCATCCAAGGTTGCCTGTGAGAACTTTTGGCTGAAACCCTGTTCACCCTATGAAAGCCCAGGGGTACATCTACTCTGGCAGGTAACTTCAGTCCCACATTAGCTTCTGGGTGCTCTGCTGGCGAACACCCACACATAGGGCTCTGTTGGTTCATCCCCAGTGAACTGGAGGAGCTGCTTCCATTTGAGGTGAAACCAGGGAGTAACTATTCAGGTGTATGCCCTGCAGCTATTACAGTACAAGCAACCAGCTGCAGCTTCCCCGTGCTGCACAGTCCTGCAGCACTCTTTCTACGCTGCCTCTTTCCCCTCAAACACCTCCACGTCACCCCCCGCCGTGTCGAGCCACGCCGTGTGGTACCATTTCCCTTCTGCTCTAATGGGCTACGGCAAAGCGCTCGGTTTGGATGCCTTGAGGTGAAGGGAGGGAAGATGAATCCCCAGAATAATGCTGCCGTACCGCCACGGGAGCACCTTCTGCGGCCTGGAGGAGACACAGACAGAATGGGAAGCAGTCTGGACTGGCAGTCTGCTCTGAAGTCCCAGGCGACGAGACCATGAGGAGCTTTTGTCCTGGAACCAGGGTTTCTCCTTGGGGCGCGTTTAGTGCGGGGGCTGTCAGAAGCAAAGTGATTCCCAACCCTTGCAGGTGCATTTAACCTCCTTTGTAGACTCAGTCCCATTGACATGGAGAATCTCATTTTTTCTGCACACCACCACCCTGAGGTTTAAGGCCTCCCTCTTTGAAACTGGCTGAAAAGGTGAAGTAAAAGCAGATGAGTTCCTCAGATTTCTCAAACTTCATATCTCTGGGAAAATAATTAATCTATCTGACCAACTGGATTTTTTGGACTATATTTTGAATTTGTAATATTTATTTTATTTTTAAAATGACCTATTGTGAGCATTCATGAAGGAGATGAGAGTTGGAAGGAAGGAGAGGGAGTCCCTTGCTCCCTTTAGGAAATCTCTGTACCAGACGGATGTGTTGTCACGGAGCTGATTTGTAACAACGCAACAAACCAGTTACATTTTAATAAAAAAAGAGATTTCCTTACGGATTTCTGAAAATTACAGTGTGCAGGTTTTAAATGTCACTTTCTGAGATTTATTTTTCATTTAAAAATGTATTTCAGACACATCTATCACTATTATATCCACGGACCAAAAGGAAATGAAACAAATGCCGTGACAAAAGACGCAAGCCCTTTCAACAACATTGACATTGAGGTAAGATGCTTTATACTTATTAGTCAACATTTTTCTTTATTTCTTATTGTTCTCTCTAATCATGCATTTTGGACTAGAGCATCATCTTCAGATACAATTTAATTTTTAAAAAGTAATGCTATTTATCATTGCAGCATAATAATATCACAGATGGGTTTTTGATGTAAGGAAAATTAACTTCTTTTATGGTTTTTTTTCCAGATTTCCATGTTTGAAAAGGGAAAAGTACCAAAGATTGTCAATCTTAGGGAAATTAAAGATGACATGCAGACATTGTATATAAACACTGCAGCAGATAGCTTTGAGTTTAAGGCACACGTTGACGGAGAAGGTATAGTGGAAGGCATCATCCGCTACCACCCCTTCCTGTACGACAAAGAAACGTACCCCGACGATCCCTGTTTTCCATCAAGTGAGTGAAATGTTTTCAGTCCTGTTAGACAGTCCTAATACTCTGAATATTTTAATGGAAGAGAAAGGAGAAAGATATAAATTGAAGTGTAAGTAGTTACCTAATTTGGGTTGTGGTGGAATGGAAAAAGTTCACGTCCCTTTGGATGAACCAACCCTGTGAACAAACTGCCTGTTGTTGTAAACCTGATCTTTGTCACAATGCCACCTGATTTCAGACTGCACTTTCTTCTGAACACAGTCTGATTGAAGCATTTCTGCTTCCTGCCTGTTAGATCTTGCTCCGAGAAAGTAGTGAAAAAACAGCCCTTTGAGTCAAGGGTCTAACACTGGAATAGCCCAGAGGGCAACCTGCATTCAAAGTCCTTAATTTAAAATTGCTTTATAGAATCCTGATGAGTTGTCAGATGCTGGAGTTTTAAAATAATTTCTGTTGGTGATTTTAATTTTTGTTTGGTTGGTTTTTTTGTTTGGTTGGGTTTTTTTTGTTGGTTTGGGATTTTTTTGTTGGACAAAGCAAATTTTGAGTTTAATTGTGATGAGCTTTTATGATCTTTGAAGAACACCAGTTGTAACTTAGGGGAAAAAAGTAATATATATTTCATTTGAAATGTTTAAATGTGGTAGATTTGGTAATATTATCCAATCCCTGTTTAAAATTTTTTCCTTAGTTTTTCTACTTGGTATTTTCTACATTAAAAAAAAAAAAAAGTCCCCAATATTATATATGCCTAGCTTGCTATCATCTATACTGCTGCTGTGCCTAATTTACTAAGTCTAGATAATCCTTAATTTAGACTGCTCTCTTTTTTTGATATTATATTTGTTTTTAAAATAAATTTATTCATGGACTCTGTCTTCTTTTTACTCAAGAATTAAGCGATGATGATGATGACGATGACTGCTTTATAGTAGAAAAGGGTGCCCGAGGGAAAAGGCCTATTTTTGAATGTTTCTGGAATGGAAGATTAATACCATACACAACTGTGGAGGAGTAAGTGGTAATCTGTGCCTACAACATCAAGCAGCCTGTTTCTGCGGTGCGAGCCTCCGGTTATGAAGAAGGGATTTAACGTCTCTCTCCTCTGGTTTCAGTTTTGACTGGTGTGCTCCTCCCAAGAAGAGAGGGCTGGCACCCATCGAGTGCTACAACCGCATTTCTGGGGCCTTGTTTACCAATGATAAGTTCCAGGTCAGCACAAACAAACTCACTTTCATGGATCTGGAGCTGAAGCTAAAAGATAAGAATACTCTGTTCACCAGAATCTTCAATGGGCAGGTGATCATTCTGTTCTCTTCAGTAGTTCTTCTTGGCAAAGTTCAGCGCTTGTGCCGTAGAAATCTTTACGCGGGGTCCTTTGTTTGTGTCACAGAATATTGCTGAAGAGCTTTCAGCTTGGACACTTTTGCTTTGTAGCAGACAGTTCTCTCCGTTGTAGCGAGTAGTAAGGCTGACTCGTTCAAGCTGAAAAAAATTAGATTTAGCCTTTTTCCTTTTACTGTTCAAAAGAATCACATCATTTAATTGTTTATAGGACCTTTTTTTTTGTGGAAAGACCCTCTTCACAGAGGGATACGGGTGCTGGGGGAAGCACTTTGCCTGGCTTGAAGTGCAGGTTTCCTAGAATTTTGTAGTGGTTCCAAGCTGAGGAATTTTCAACCTTTTTTTTTTTTTTTTTGAGTACATTGTTGTCGTACTCTCATAATTGTTTGTGCTTCTGAAGCTGTCAGGTTTCAGTTCCATACCACGTTAATAATACGTATTTCTTCTGCAATCTCTTGATAGGAGCAGCGAATGAAAATCGACAGAGAATTTGCTTTGTGGCTCAAAGACTGTCATGAAAAATATGACAAACAGATCAAATTCACAGTCTTTAAAGGAATAACCACACGTACTGATTTGCCATCCAAAAGAATGCAGAGCCCCTGGACAGTGTATGCTGCAATAGAGTGGGACGGGAAGACATTCAAAACTGGACAGCTGGTGCGTTAGTTGCTCACTGCTGTTGGGGTTTTAGTTCTTTTTTTGTTTGTTTTTTTTTGTAATGGAGGATTTGAACCCTGTGAAAGGCAAATGATGTACCTTTGATACACAAGTAATGTGTTAGCATTAGTTGTTTTCTCTTTACAGGTGAAAACAGTTAAGACTCTTCCAATATTCTATGGAAGTATTGAGAAGTTTTTTTTGTATGGAGACCACGATGGGGATATATTTGCCACTGGAGGAGAGGTTCAAATTGCTTTGGTAAGACAAATATAAAAAGGATTCATACCCCTAGTCTCCCTGTGGAATCTTTAAATGTAATCCTGGGTCAGACTTATTGAAAAGCCATTCACATAACTGTGGAGTTGCCATACTTTTGAGATTCATCAATGTAGGAATCAGTTGGATTCAATCAGGAGTCTAGAAGTAATCAACATTGGTTTATTACTTGTAAATCTATTACTATTAATATTCATGCTCAATGATCTCATTTATGGAAATTTGCACATGAAATAGAGTATCACAGTTGGTGCCAGGAGTACGTTGCGCGTCCGGTCTTACCCCGGGTGATTTCAGCAGACGTTAGAACGTGTCCTGTGGAGTCACCAGGATGGATTCCTTAGCATTGTGTCTGTCTCTACGTGTGTAGTCCCTCAACAGCAAGGTATTCCTGCTCTGACATGCTATAATCTGGCTGGTTTGAACTGCACTCCATTAATTTTCAGGAACCTCAGGCATTGTACGCCGAAATGAAAACAATCCCAATCTCAAAACTTGACAGGACGGTGTCTGACAAAGCTGTCAAAAAATACATAGAGGATGAAATGGCAAGGTAAGCTCTCAATTGTCATCATTTACTTGTGGAGTTCCTAATAACAGTGTCAGTGATTCTTCAGGAGCACCCAAGAGCTGAGTTTTATTGCCCAGAGGGAGAGCAGTCAGCTGTTGCAGTACAAACAAAAAGCCCCAGAACTCTAAACTGAGAAACAGTAGCTCAGGGAGGGGGTTCCCCCCAAAATAGCTTTGTGTATATTCCACTAGCATAAATTGAAACTCACAGAAAAACTGTTCATTCTTTCTTTTTCACCAGACTTCCTGACAAATTATCAGTCACGTGGCCTGAAGGAGATGAGTTATTACCAAATGAAACAAGATTTGCTGGTACACCAATAGGTATATTTTTTTTCTTCCAAATACTAAAAAGCAAAACGTCAATTGACAATTACATTATACACTCTTGTTAAAAAAAAAACCAGTCATACAGAAATCTCCAATCACTAACAATACACAGTATATTTTAAAAGTCCTTTTTTTTTTTTTTTTTTTTTTAAATTTTTATTTTTTTATTTTAAAATACAGGAGCATTAAGAATAGAAATTCTGAATAAAAAAGGAGAAGCGATGCAAAAACTTCCGGGTACAAGCCACGGAGGTTCCAAGAAACTTCTTGTTGAACTCAAGGTTATTTTACATTGTAAGTATTTCAGTCTATTTAAATAAAACTTTATTTAAAAATGCAGCTTTGTTGAAGAACTGTGTTCTCTCTGAGGCAGCTGGAATTGCTCTGTTGTGTGTGGAACACAGAATTAGGACACTAAATTCTCTACAAACTCCAGTCCTGCACATGTCAAGTGTATTTGAAATTTATAGAAATCTAAAATCTTGTTTGCCTCATTTCTTCCCATATACAACAGGAAAATGCAATTTCTTTGTCTCATGAGAGCTGTATAAATACCTTCCCGAAGCGCTGAGGTGCTGTAGTGATGTATATCAAAGGAAACCAAACCCAGTGTCTCAGCTCTGGTTTAATGTGTGTGTCTGAAGACGACAGGTGGTATTTCAGTGGCACTCGAGCTACCGGCCTGTCTGCTGCGCAGTCAGCTGCACACTTCTGCCAGTGCTCCCATTTAAGCCAGTTTGTTATGGTTCTGTGTCGAGCTGGTCACTTGCCAGTGTGAAGCCCACAAGTGCTCTCACTTAACAGGAAAATTATTACCAAAGAGCTAAGAAAAGTCAGCTTTACAGCCCTGCTGCTTCCAGTTTAGCACGTCTGAGGCTAGCAGGTCGTACTGAAAACACGGTTAGGTAGGGAATTCATTTTTATTAGTTGTGATTAAATGTGAAGATTAATTTGTGTTTATTGGATTTAGAAGTGATAGTAATACTTGATAATGAGCGATAGTAATAATTGAAAAAATGAAGAATTACAGTGCAGAATCTAAATATGTGTGACCGTTTCTTTCTCAGCATCTACTGGGAATAAAGAGATAATTTCCCATATCAGTCAGCATGGAGGCAAATGGCCTTACTGGTTTAAAAAAATGGGTAAGTTCACAGATGCAATACTTTCAGTTAGTTTACAACTTTGGGTTTTCTGCTAATTATATTTGTATTTCTGTTTAGAAAATCTTCAGAAACTTGGGAACTACACCTTGAAACTGCAAGTAGTATTGAACGAGAGTAATGCAGACACTTACGCAGGAAGGCCTCTACCATCTAAAGTATTTAAATTTACTATTATAGGTAAGAATTCCAGTCATGCCAATTTTCTTCTCCTTTTAGTGTTTCTGTTTGATTCATTGTATATCTAAATTATCCGTGGTTTAGTTGAGAGGTATTTTTCAGCAGTGAAAAGTAGTATTTGCATGTCAAACATGAAGTATTTCCAAGAAAAAATAAATTCTTTTTTGCCTAACAGGTTTTGATCTCCCCTGTAATACATTGGCTCTGCTGTACAGGAAGTTTAACAAAAAAGTAAAGTGTAGATGGAATCAAAAGATCTTCCCTCATGTGAACTTTCCTAAATGTACTTAATAAAAATCAACTTCTACTTAATTAGAATCACCTTTTTTTTTTCTCATGCCATTGCCTTAAATATTCTTTCATAAAAGTGGTATTTATTAGGCCAACAGAAACCACAGAGAGAAATTCATCCAAAACCAGGTTATGCAATTAAAATATGCATGTTGAGATTGAGTCTCTGCTATGTCGGGGTTTTTTTTAATTAAAAAGGGACTCTTAGGCAAAACTAAATTCTCCTTTGGTTATAAAGCGTGCGTACCTTTTGGATTAACTGTCATAAGATACTTACTGGAATACCAGAATGGAAATAATGCCATTAAATATGTCTGATGTTACTCTCTCTTGCCATGCATTCTGCCATGTGTGTGTATGTGACCTGAACTAGTGTGTGTGACTGATGATGCCTTCCCCAGAAGGCTCCTGGGTTCTGATTTTAGTGACGCTGCTGGACAGGGCGGTACGCGGTGTGCGGTTACACCACGGTTCTGGTACCGCCTTGCTAGTTCTGGTTCCCTCGCCCTCTAAGATCAACAGCTTTTTCCCCTGAGAAATAAATTCCTTTATTTCTCTAACAGCAGGTTGTTGCTCAGTGTTTACAGTTCTTCCTGGTAAGCTAAAAAAAAAATCATCACATGCCTGTTGAAACTGAACTTTGCAATTCAATCTCTGAGCGTTGTGGTCACGCTTCAGACACGTTCTTTTGGTGGTGCAGACCCCCCTGCCCTGGGAAAACCACAAGGGTTCTTTTGGTGACTGTTCCCTTTGACAGTGCAGAAGCTCTTACTGTTGCTTTGTTAAATCATTCACTTGTAAATAAAACTCTAATCACCGTAAGGTTGAGGTCTTTATTGTTGTAAACGATAAATCATTTTTACCTCCCAGTTTTGGGAGAGGTGTAGAACAAAAATGTTTTGTTGCATTACTCATTTTAACTTAACAATTTAATTGAAGCAATTAAATGTTCAAGAAAAGATGTCCACAAGGAACTTGTCAGCTTCTAGGTGCTGTCTTGATGTTCTAAGTACTTTGTAAATTTTGTCTGTCCTGTGATGGTTTTTACAGCGTAGGCTGCAGCTGCTGCTATGTTCTAGCTATTGGTTTTATGTTAGTTTAAGTTTAAAGAAAGAGAATCAATCAATAAATCACGATTTTGGCTGTAACAATATTCTGAACAGCCTACCTACTTGGAGGCTGAAAACCATTTGACCTAATTGTAGCCTTAATTAAGAAAAAGCCAATGAACACGCATAATTCCTTCTGAAAATGTATTATTCTTTTCTCTTAGAGGGCAAACCAGAGAAATTTACAGTGGGTCTGTTGGAGCTTCCTTTTCGAGTTGGAGTACCTTTTAATATTCCTTTGGAATTGCAGGATGAATTTGGTCATGCAACGCAGTTGACAACCGACATCAGACCGATTCTTGAAGCTAGGTAATTCAACCACCTCCTGTTTAACTCTCGGGGCCTGGGGGGTTTTGTGCTTTCTTCACACAACCCTAATAGATTAATTCTTTGGGGTTTGTCCGAGTGGATACTTTTCATATGAGTTAAGTGGCATTTTTGCTTTTATGTCTGTAAGAACATCTAAGAGTATCTTGTGTATTAAAGCACTGTGTGTATTTTTCAATTGACCCTGTTCTGCTTTCTCTGTACTTTTCTAGTGGATTGTCATTGCGCTACCAAGGAATAACTACAGGAGCAAAGTGCATGATTAAGGGTGTCACTGCTAAAGGCTGTATAAATAGTTGCCAGGGCAAGGTAGGTTGCTGACTTTAAACTTGAAGTAATGTTTTTTTGTGAAAACAAAAACATGTGTTACTTGGTAAAATGGTTTCTTTCGTAAAACAGATCTGAATGCTTCTGAAAAATACAGATTTGGAGATTTCAGTATGGAAAAAAAAAAAGGACAGGTTAAGATGGTAATGAAAAATAATGTCAAAGAGCAGGGTGGTGGGACAAGAGACTAAAAACAACTGTTGTTTTCAGTGCTTAATTTAAAATAAGCAGACAAGAACATTGGAGAAATTTTCAGCACCTTGATTTTGAAATGGTAGGAGAACAGCTACAATACCTCAGAGAAACAGCCAGTAATGGGATTCTGGGAAGAACTTAGGAGAAGAAAATGAATGAGATAAAAAGTTAAAAATTGAGAGCATGGAAAAAACTGTTTTTCAGAAAAAGGAGTAAGGAAAAAAGTGTTGAAAGAATAATTGTGCTAAATGGAGAATTGAAACTTGACTGAGGTAGGAAATGGAGAATGACAGTCGTCAGAGAAGGAAGCACTGATAGAGAAGGAGAAAGCAGGCTTCATTTCCCTCTGCAGTCCTTGATTTAATTCCACCCAAACCAGTCGAGACAGAGGAGCAAGTTTTGATCGTGGGTAGAATCAGAGGGGCAATTTAAAGACAAGTGTGTCAGCAATAATCAGAAAGACTGCTTCCTTACAGGATTTTGAACACAATCAGGAGAAGGGTGAAGAGGGAGTTCAGAAAAGGAAAATAGTATTTGTTTATTCTTTTTTTCATTTTAAAGTACTGCAGTGTGCATGGAAGGAAAAGGAAAGTAGCTGAAGGACTGATGAAGGATAAGGGAAAAGAGCTTCCCTAGAGGACAGATGTTGAAAGATTAAAAGGAATGACGTTAAAGCTGCAAACTGATTAATTAGAGGCAGAAAATAGTGCAGTCATAAGAAGAGAGAGTTAAATAAAAAAATCAGTACTGCAGAAAAGGGGTTGAAACCAAAAGGAGAGCATAGGAAGAGTGTCTGCTGCATGAATGCAAAGCTTGGTTAAACAAACTACTAAAGAATTCCACTTACTAGCATTGAATAGCAGCTGTTGGCTACACTGGTTTCCACCAGTTTTATTTCCTACCTTATTTTTTCCCTCAAACATAGAAAGCATGACATTCACATATCTGCAGTGCAACCAGATTTTTCAGGTAGGAGCTTCTAAGGTCATTGATCAGCCCGCTTCGCTCTCCGGTTTTAATGGGAGACTGTTTCAGTGGGGCAGTTCTAGAGCAGTTGTATTCCTACGGCCCCGATCCAGGAGGAGGTCGATGGTCCTTGGGGTGCCTTGCTGCAGGCAATGAGCAAAGGAGCGATGAACACAGAACTTGCAGACACTTTCTTTAAAACTACTTTTGTGGTTTGAACTTGTAATTTTTTTTCCCCACTAAACCAGCCTCTCAGCAGAGAACCACAAGTTGCGAAACTCCGACAGTAGTTTTAACGTGCAAATCCCAGAGTGAACATCTCTGGGAATAATGACATGGGAAAGACAGGTTGTAACACAGTAAAAGATCTTGATTTACCTATAGCACTGCAAGAAAACGTGGGTAGACTTCTGAAATATGCATATCTATGAATTGACATGACTGTGTGAGATCATTTATGATCTGGTTTCGTTTCAAGTGAATATTTAAAATATTCTTTTCATTAGAACTTCAATCTGAAGGTTACTCTTCCTGGTTTGAAAGAAGACACACAAATCTTTAAAATAAGAGTGCAGCCTGGTAAGTATCCTTTAAATATTTAGTGAGTTGCTGTTGAACTTTTCTCTGACGCTGTTAATGAAATGCTGCTTCTCCCAGGAAGGTCAGATGTGTAGTGAGGTGTAGAAAAGGCTATTGTAGCTCATCACACTGATGACTGAAAGTAAATAACGCAAAGGGCATGTCATTCTTGGCAGGACTAACTTCAAACCCACAGCCCGGTCTCGTCTGTTATTCTAGCAGCTGCAGTTTGTCTGCTTACTTGAGACTGATTTGTCACTTCTGGTTTTAATTATTTTAAGCCTTTTTCTAGCCTCGCACCATTGGATGAATGAATTTCTTCTCAATTTTCCTGAGCATTTAGCCCCTTAACCTGTATTCTTGTGCACTGGGCTGTTCTCCCTATAGAAAACACCTTGTGAATGAATTAAGTACCCCTTTGGTTTTACCCCAGCAAAGTGGGAAGGCTCTGGCCATTGGGGTACCTGTTACCTGGGTGTTTCTGGATTTAGGGGACAAGGTATAGTTTGAAGGCTGAGTTTTGGTCTCCCAGGTGACCAAACTTTAGGCTTTTTTCCATCCCATTTTGCAGAGAGATTGCGTACTGCAGGCTTCATTAGACCAACAATGCACAGTTCATTCTGCTGTTCATTGTCTTTTGAGGGGTTAAGGCTTAGTGTAGGAAATGGAGAGGAAAGATCTGACTTGAGACAAGTGGATTGTGCATTGCTTAGTTATTGACCTTGGACCACAGACAGCTTCGTCCTTTGCGAGAATCTTTTGCCTTTGGCAATGTAGAGATGCCTCGCTGCTTCGTTCTTCTCGTTAGACTTATCCTTGGCTTTTAAAGCTGTTTTTTGAGGAAGGAGTGAATAAAAGCCATTGCAGTCTCTCCTCCAGCCAGTGAGTTTGAAATGGAAGGTTTAACAAATGATGCATAAAGGATGTTTCTGAAAAGTGGCCTTCTTTGTTCCTTCAGAACTTGTCTTTTAATAGCAGTCTGTTACTTCCTGCTCCGTTTTAAAACTGATACAATAATTATGCATTCCAGGAGGTAGTCTTACTTGAACAGCTTCTGTACTATCTAAGCAGTGTCAACAGGAATTTCCTTTGCTTTTCCTCGCTCTCAAGCTGTAGCTGTGGTGGGTTTGGTAATTAAAGCGCTGCGCGTCGTGATTGATCAGATACCTCAGCGTTCATATCTTTGCTTTTAACCTGTCAGGAGAAAGCTCCAAGTTTGTTTCTGATGTCAATCCGTGTAGTATGTAAACAGCACTACATCACGTGTTTACACCTCGTACCGTGTTTGTCTGACTGTTTCTCACTGAATTCATTCAGAAAATTGGCAGGTGGTGTACAGGGAAGGAGAGGGAGTGTCCATAACTTCTTGATGTAAATCAGTACCCTTGAATTGCTCTAAATGGTTTGTACCACAAACTACCTGGTAGCTTGGCCTTAAAATTTTTTTGATAGCAAAAAAATGAAATCCAGGGCTCCCCAGGTTATCTAAAATATAACTGCTGCTCTACAATTGTGCATTTTTGCAGGGCCCCCTCGTCAGTTGAAGGTAAAACCAGATTCTGAAGTTCTGAAGATTGAGAATGGCACAGCCTTCCCCTTCCAGGTTGAAGTGCTGGATGAATCAGGAAACATCACAGCACAGCCAAAGCTGGTAGTTCACTGTAAGGTAAACTGCATCCCATTAGGTGTCACAAGGGGTTGGATACCTGCTTTTTATTAAAGGGCTGTGAAACGAGCCTCTCTTGGCATCTGGATAGAATTTAGTACCTTTAATAATGCTTTTGAAGTTTCTGTAGCTTGGGAGCCAAAACTGTAACTCTCTTGCCTCATCTATTGAGAGTCACTCCATAAGTTTCAAAATGGGAGGAACCTGTCCTTAGAAATGGAAGAGAAAATTATGTGAGGATACGTAGCTACAATTTGAAGGTATTTTCGGTCGTATTTGCCATGCATAGTGCTAAAATTTGTTCAGTAAAAAAGCTTCCTACGGCTTCTTTGGGGTTTTCTTTTAAGCTGAAAGTGCAAGTCTAGTGCCTGAAAATAATATTAGATAAGACTGTAGTCACAAGCACTTATCTAAGTTGAGAAGGGAATGCAGGTGTTACTGCAGCTTTTAGAAGTAAAAACTTTTGCCCTTCAGGACTTAGGTTTTTTTAACTCAAGAAAGAGACTTTCCCAATTCTAGTGAAATCACCCTTCCAGCAAAAAAAGCTAAAGAAGCAAAAATGGTCTTCCCACTGCATAATACTCTGCGTTCCATTTACAGTTAATAGGTGAATGTTCTCTTCCTGTAGCCTGGGTCTGCTGTAGTCTGATGACATGTTGAACTTGATATTTAAATTCCGTTCAGTGTGTGAATTTTAGAAAATGAATGAAAAGGGGTTTATTTAACTGAAGATGTTGGCATAGTGGCAAAAGAGACTAGTTTTGCTGTGTTCATAGGTAGTGAATTGTGCTTCTGGAAATTCTTCCTTTCTCCCACAGCATCGCTCACCTGTGAAAAATACAGCTCTTAATCTTGCAGGCTTCTGGAAAACTGAAAGCAGTCGAATTTCTCTGTGAATAATCATTTTCTGTCTGGACTCGTACCAATAATCACGTCCAGCATAATCTCTGTAGCTGTGTAAAAGAAACCTGCAGTTTAATTTTACATTTTAAATAGTTTTTAGGTGCCTCAAACCTTCCTGTGTATTCCGTGGACTGCAGTAATGCAGGAACAAACCTTCTGACCGGCCCGGTTATACATGTGCAGAATATCAAGAAAGACCAGATCCTGAAAGCAAGGATTGAAATACTTGTAAGTATTGGTTGGGCTGGATGAACAAAGGACAGAAAACAGTTTGTTGTGCTGCCTTGTTAGTGTCCTGGAGTCTTTTGTGAATCAACCACCAAAAGTTATAGCTTAAGGTACCGTAAGCCTGAGAATCAGGCGGTGCCACAGGCTGTTGGGCGGTGTTACTGATGTGTATGTGTATATTTAATATCTTTATCATAGATATTTTTATCTTTTTTTTTTTTCCCTCCACATATAGAATTGTAAAGATGTGCCAGCAGTGGAAAAGATTATTAAACTGCTTCCTAGCAGTCATGTTGCAAGACTCCAGATCTTAAGTATGGACGGACAGAAAGCTATTCAAATTAAACACCAGGATGAAATCAATTGGGTTGCCGGCGACACCATGCACAACCTTATATTTCAGATGTATGATGAAGGAGAAAGGGAGATACACATAACCCCGGCTATGGCAGAAAAGATCAAGGCAAGTGAACAGCAGCATCATACGGGGGAGAGATGCAGTGTTGATTCTCTAAAAGTCCATAGGCATCGGACTGTGAAATACTGTTCCTCAGGGCTGTGTTACTAAACATGGGAACTCCAGTCTCTGCTGAAGAAATTGTTAAAAATAATTGTATTAAAATTATGTCCTTAATGAGGTAGAGTCATTTAATGGAATGGTAAATAATGCTTCAGGCTAGTATTATGAAAAGCAGGGTAGTAATTTGCAGTGCTTCTCACAATAAACAAATCCAACGTGGTTCTGATTCTTCAGATCCGGGACTTTCCCAGCATTTGGGACCCCTGGATGGGCACGTTCCTGCACGGGGGCTGCCTCTCCCTGCCTTACCCCTCTGCCTGCGGGTGTGGAGCCCGACACAGCCGTAGAGCTTCACCAGATGGGACATTCTCTTTGGAGAGGGATTTTGGAATCGGATGTTTCCTAACTCAAGCGAGGGACACGCCCTGTGCGATTGGGTTCGTTTGGGGTTTTTTTAGAGTCAGTTTCTGTCTTTGGGAAGGCAGCACTGGGTACTGTTGCACAGGAAAGCTTCTGTTGCCCGTGTGTTACTTCAGCGTGCCTAGAATGACCACAGATAGATTATGTTCCTAGTCATTAATAATTTAGCTTTCAATTAATTTAAGACATTTTATTTTTGTAGGTTAACTGGACACCTAAAATTAACAAAGAACAGTTGATTCAGGGATTATTACCTGATGTAAAAGTGCCAACATCAGTAAAAGATGTACGTTACTGTCTCATTACCTATCTTGATGACCATGTGTCTCTGGAGAGTGCGTTCACCGTCAGGTTTGTTCATTTGAAATACTTTTATATGAATCATATCGTTAGTAAAGGATTGTAGAGCTGTACTTTGGGGTAAAAAATTATTTCCACGGAAGCTGAGATAATAAAAGCAGTTGGCAAATTAACAGGGGAGTGCAGGGGTGGATGGGTGGGGTTTAAGCAGATTGTTTACAGATGAGAACGTGACCCATGTGACAGGCTCCATCACGACCTGGTCGTATCCAGCCCTTTAGTCACTTTTGTGAGTATACATATTGCTGGCCCTGAAAACTTCCCGTAAACATCAGCTCATAGAATAACTGGCTTTACTGAAGAGTCAAGTCACTGCTTACCAAAGAGAAATACCACGGAGTTAATTGCTGCCTGTGCAGAGGTTAGTACTTTGAAGCTAAAAATAGTATCTAGCCAGGTGAACACTGGCAGCCTGCCTCAGGAATCTCAGTCCAAAGTGACAGGCTGTAAATTGAACTTGAAAATCCCCTGCTGATCACTCTCAGTGATAAGCTCTACTTACTGTATCTTTATAAAGTCTGTAAAGATGAGTCTGGTTCTGAATTGCATCGCTGTATTTCACGTGTTCTTAACAGCACACTGATGCCAGGGGTAAATTGGCAGCAACCGGACATTTCACAGGTGTGCAGTATTAAAAAAAAAAAAGCAAAAAACATAGTACATGACCAAGTGTTACTAAAATTCCTTCAAATATTGAGAGCGTAGTGCTTGTAAAAAGCTCTCCATGATGCAGCACTGTCAGACACAGAAAAAAATCAGTTAAGTAGATTTTTCTGTTGTAAGAGGAACAGAAGAGCAGGCTGAATTGATACCTCTCTTCTTGGAAGGAAACAGAGCAGTGAATTGGTTTATTGAATATTTTTAATACATTTTTGCTTGGCATTGAAAAGCTGCCTCAGAACAGGGAACTTTTATTTAGGGGCTATTCTGTTGTCATTGTCATGAAAAATAACTGGAGGTCGTTCTAATGGGATTTTTAGCTGAGAACACACAAGAAGAGTACAAAGCTCCATGGTGGATAACTCTTAAATCTTCAGTAACCTGCAGATAACTCTTAACTATTCGGGGAGCCAGCACATATAACATCTGATAACCTTCATCAAGTCACCCAGAGGAAAGGCCGAGATTGTTTAAAAGAAATCCAGAAAGGATTTTTAAGAGACAAGTGTAAGACATAGTTTCAGCTGATGAATTCTGCTTTATCAGAGCAAAACCACACCTGAAAATCTCACTTTTTTTCTTCTCTTGAGGTTGTTCACCGTCTCCATAATTTTGTAATGTGCTCTGGTTGTATTTTGCTTTTTAGGAAAAGACACATCACTAAAAACTGTAAGCTGTGCTAATTGTAATCAGGCCCTTAAGAAGTCAGCAAATATTTTCGTGGTGAGGGAGAGCACGATGCATTTGTACACCTCAGGATTGACGTTGGGATTAAAATTGGGTTTACAGGAATAGACATATTTCAAGATGTAGACAATCATATGTTACTTTGGCTTAGAGGCACTGAGGGTGGGCTTGGGTTTTTTTTTTTTCCAAGATTTAAAATACTCCAAATTTGAATTTTACTTTATGTGACTAATGACCTGATCTGTGGTAAAATACTGGTAGGCAAATTCTCACAGACAAGGTAAAATCCCTTAATGCTGCCGTGGTTTGTTATGCAAGTGGTGCCTGATGAGCTCCCCCTTGACAGGACTGAGGTGCCAGCTACTGTGCAAGTTGTGTGCACGTGAGGCTTGAGCCTATAAATGTGTGCAAGGATAAAATAAAGTAAAAATTTCGTTTGCAAATGGGTGACAACTGCTCTCTGCTTTATCACACCTGCTCTTGTGTTGCGGTTGCCTTTAAGAGAATGATTATAAGCCAGTTTTCATGTGCTGATTTAGACCACTTCCTGATGAACCCAAACACATTAAATGTAAATTAAAAGGACCAAACACGCTGCAGCTGGGTGAGGAACTACAAGGTGAAGTTGGTGAGTATTTGCATGTTCTTCAGTCTCTTGTAAGGGGGTACATTTCCTTTCCTCAGCAGCGTGTCAGCCTGTCCTGGATGCAGGTGTCATCCAGAGCGAATTATCGCCAGCTGTTGCAATGCAGAGCCCAGGTTTACACTCTCATTCATGGAGGGATGACCACACTCCTCTCATCACCCATTTACAATTCCAGCGTTACTCTCTGACAAAATCTGCCTCTCAGTTTGTCCATTGGGACATTCGTTGTCACACCGAGTTCAGCTCGTCGGTAAACTGTCAGTTAGTTGGTGTATTCTGCATTCTCCCAGGCCCTAAGAGCACTTGGGCTATTTCAGAGGCACAGGCACACACATTTTCAGGTTAGTTTCAGCCTTGGAGGCAGGCGTGTTAGGGCTCACTCGGTCTTCTCATTCTCCTTCCATTTCCATGCGCAGTTCTTACGCAGCACAGTAAGAAATTAAAATTTCTTACAGTGTTCTGGGACATCAAAAGCTTGTGTGCGAGTGAAGAAAAGCATGTGGGATAGGTTGAAAAACAGCTTTCAGTTTGAGATTTTGGGGTTTTTTAAGTTTGTAGCAGGAAATAATCTTATTCAAAAGAAGTGGGAAGCACAGATAAGTGATGTGACTATACAGATACTTTTTTTTTAATAAGCTTTCAATACTCACAATATGTGGGGATCTTATCAATGTGTATAAATACCTGAAGAGAGGTATTTAGAACTTAAAGAAGATGGAGCCAAGTGGTGCCCAGAGGCAGTTGGCACAAACTGAGACGCAGGAGGGTCTCTGTGAACACCAGGACATGCTTTTTCACTGTGAGGTGACCCAGTGCCAGCACAGGGTGTCCAGGGGGATTGCAGAGACTCATCCTTGGAGGTGTTCAAAAGCCACCTGGATGTGGTCCTGGGCAGCTGTCTCTGGGTGGCCCTGCTTGAGCAGGGGGTTGGAGCAGGTGACCTCCAGAGGTGCCTCCCAACCTCAGCCTCTGTCACTCAGTGATGCTCATGTCAATTTTCTCTGTGTGGTGTGTTTGTTGTATACATTTATATTCCCTGTGTGAATAACATTTCATTAAAGCAGCTGTTGAGGAAATCATCTTAATCATTTTAATCATCACCATCATCTTTCTTTTAACAGATGTAATGATTACAGACCAGTATGGAAATCAGGTTCAGACACTGACATCTGCGTGTGTAAATTCCCTTGGAGTTTCCGGGCCCGGACTTGATAAATCCAATTTGAAAATAACGTGGCAGGTATTTATTAGCTCACTTCAGGTGGGACTCGGGTCTGCCTTCTGTGGAGTCCTCTGCTCTAGGTCTGTTCTTCTAACTTGTGGTCAGTCCTCTGTGGTTGTTTGTGGTGGTACAGTTGATTTTATGATCTTTTGAAGAACCTCTGAGAATGGACTAATGTTGCCTGATGTGGATTGATTTTAAATGTGTTTTAATACCTTTTAAAATACATTGGATATGACCAAGTTGTACTTAACTCTTACACATTGAAAAACAAGTTCCAGAGAAATGCTTGATCCCTTCTTACACAAGAAGTCAATTTAAATTGATCAAAAGGAATAAAACCTGTAGTTGGATTTTTAGTCCCCTGTCTCTAATAAAGAGCAAACACTGTCTATCAGGCAAAAATACGAAAATGCAGTATTTTTAAAAAATTAATGAATAATACTTTGCTTTATTCTTGATAAAATCTTTTTGTTTCTCAATAGGAAAGTACGCTAACAATGAAAGTCAAAGGGATTCGGTTTAAATCCTGTTTGCTTGGAAGCAAAGAATTGTGCTTCGCTTGGCGTGAATTTTCAGACTTCCTCAGAGTGAATTTAACTCCCGGATCCCCTGCTAAATTGCAGCTTGTGGACTGGCCAGAGTTAGAAAAGGTAAGTGGAACAGTTTTGGTTTGGAAAATAACAACAGGGTTGGTAGGCAGCAGGTCACTTACTTCCTGAGCTTTTCTGAGGACAGGATGCCAAGCTGAAGTCCCCGGTTTCTTCTAAAAATTGTCAGAATATGGGAGCTCTAGAGACACAGTCCTGTACAGGACAGTGTTAACACAAGTAGAATTGAGTGCTTTGCCATCTAGTTGTGTAGACTGTAGATGTGAAGCATTTTTTATACAATAACCACATTAGGGTTTTTGGTTTGTTTTTTTTTTTTAAGTACATTTATTCTAGAGTAATCTAATCCGTGAGTGTTTACACCATCTTCCTTAACAATTGCTTCAACTGCTTATTCCATCCCATTTGCCCTTCTACAGATGATGTATTGTTCTTAAGTTTACAAGTGTTCACAGTCAGAAAGTGGGGAGGGGAGTACAGTGCATACGTCAGATGAAAAGGATGGAGATTTTTGGTACTATCCATTTGTTTGCTGGTTGATGGGTTTTTTTCTTTTTCACTGTTTACTTTGGCTATTCAAATGCCAGTGCTGGAGTTGCAGTAGAAAGGAAAATAAGAGGGGAAGCAGGTAAAAGAAAATTGGATCTCTGAGTAGAGAGCAGGAATAAAGGCTGGTGCGTGGCAAAAACAGAAGGAAGATATTGAAGAAAAACTTGAAACAGAAGGTTCAGGGAGGATCAGAACTATTTTTACTCTCCAGAAGATTGTCAGTATATGTCAGAAGGTAAAAGTTTTCGGCCATTCGTGCTTTCTACAAGATGGAAACTGATAGGCCTCTTCAGAAGCACGTCCTTCCTTTTAGTCCCATCAACACAAGCAGCACGTGTGATTCAGTTCAAGCAGTGAGTTGTGCAGTGACACGAGAATGTCAATGGGAAGACTCTGGAAATACCTTCCTGGGGGTTGGCAGTTCTGCCACGGTCTTGCTGATAAGGGAGACCCTTAGTCTGGCAAAGGCAGGCACCATTGCCTGGGGACTCCAGGCCTGCCACGGTTGTCTGACAGAGCTAGAGCCAAGCAGTGTAACACATTTGTACCTCTTCCAGCCTGTCGCCGTGATCAACGGCAGAGAGCTGCAGAAGCCCCTTGTTGTGCAGCTGTGCGATCAGTGGGGAAACCCATCCTCGGAACCCAACGTCAAAATCAGCCTCACAAAGAGCAGCAACCTAAGGGTGAGCTGGCCTTTGGGTATCACACATTGGTGTCGTCCCGTCTACGTGGGGTTGGCTCTTTGTTGTCACGTGGTAAGAGTATGTGGAACTACAAAGAAGCTATTGCTCAGATGGAAAGAGAGTGTGCAGGAAAATGAGAAACATATTTTATTCTAAGGCTTCTGTGTTATTGAAAGAATAAACACGTTTTGTTTTTGTTTTGACAGATTATTCCTTCAAATCAGCACCACAAAACAGATGACCATGGTAGGGCCAACCTGGGAGTTATCAGTATTCACGCGCCGAGGTAAGTAGTGAAGTCTGTACGGAAAGCCCTGCCTTCAGAAATGGCACTTGCCAGAGGTACTTACACAGAGCATTTCCTAAAGTACCTGCTGAGAGTTAATCTAGAGCTAAGTCAGACGCTGGTGATTTCTCTGCCAGTGGAAGGCCAGCTAGTGAGCTTTAGGAAACTGAGTGCTTAACTAAATAAAATTCAATAGCTGCTGCTTCTGGTCTTCTGAGGAGTTGATGCTCTGGTTTTCTGAGTCTTGTCTTTTCTGGTCATGGTAAAATACAGCTTAGAATTGTCAGCTTGTACCTGGTGCAGGTGGCGTAAACCACTCAACGGCCATACACATCAAATATTTGGGGTGACCAGCTCCAGACACGGTGCTTTCAGGGCAGAACACGTTTGAGGAGCATTGAAAACCCTCTTCCTCTGGGTGCTAGCCAGTGTTTTAAAGGATTGGGTAAAGTCTCCAGAAGAATTTTATATATTATTTCTGTTTCTCTTAGTTTGTGATAGAACTGATGAAGTCTTATTTCCTGCAGATGTGTGTCCTGTGGCTTCTGCTTCTTGTTGTTAGTCACTTGGCTCCCCTTACACACACACATCCCACCTGACTTTCCCAGTTGATTATTTCCATATCTCCTCGTGTTTGCAGTGCTGCTGCCCACCCTCCATATCCCTGAGCTTTTCTTGCAAGCCTAGGTTGCTGCAGGTAGCTGAGAAGCTGGCACTAAGTGCGTGGTCTTAAACTGCTGAAGTGTTTCATGGCATTCGTATCTGCAGGATTTGACCCACAATAGTATTTTGCATTTGAAAGAAAACTGATTTTAAATGCTGTTGATGGCGGTCGGTGTACTGACAACGGCTGCACCTCGGTGGGATGGCTGATGGAGATTAGTCAGCAATATTTCACTGGAGGTTAGAAACGGGGTGCGCAGGAGTGACATCGTGCTATCTATAGCATAATGGGAACTGCTATATTCTATATCAGTGACATCATTATGTACTTGCAACACACTTTGCCAACTGCGAGCTGTAGCAGATTCACTCGGGGCTGTCAATGCAGGGTGCCCCTCAGACAGCATTCAGTGCCCCTCTGCAGCTTCAGGCTCTAGCTGCTGGTGTCTTGCAGACAGGCGACGAAACATCATCAGCCAGCTAAGGAAATGTTAAAGCAAAGTTAAATTTAATATGCTAATATATTGAGAATATGCTAAACTTACGATTCTACTTGTCTGTCTTTGCATTAACAATTCCATTTTGTTCCTCCCTTCATTACTGGTAACTTCTAGATGCTTTTTATCCTGCTTTCGTGCACGTGACTCAGACTGAAGGGCTCTGGAAAATTCAGAAGAGATGTTTTATAAGAGTTTCTATGATTTCTGTATATTTCAGGGGAGAGCACACTTTACAGGTTAAAGCCTTCCACAGCAAGACCACACTAGAGTGTCCTATAATCACGTTAAATGTCCTGCCGGATCCCGAGAAGCCCGTCTGCTTGAATGTTAAATATGACAAAAATGGTTCTTTTCCAGCAGGAGGTACCTTCCCTGGTAAGTATGAGGATTCTGGGTGGAAAGCAGTCACTCAAGAGCTTTGTAAATCTATAAAAAACTATCTTGATGATTCTCCTGGTGTATTTCCTTATTTTTCTTAGCTGTTTTATCTCAGGTTTTTTTAACAGCCATATCTGAGATGCCTCTGTAACACTTGCAGAGAAAAGATACTTGCATCATCTTTGGAAATCATTGCAAAAGACCTCTTATTCACTCCAAATTATTGGCTTTAGCTGTCTATAAATGGTAAAACTGCAGAACCTCTTCTGTGTCCTTAGTGAAATAACCGCGTTTCGGGTTTTGGTCTTGCCAAAAGATGATCTGACCTAGTTCTTGTGTGTTTTCCACTGAAAAGGAGATGAGGGAAGAGTAACAAAGGAGGTAGCTCTGAAATAACAAGCCACATTAATGTCACATTAATACCATATTAAAGAAGGCAAGAAAAAAAGGAGGAGACTGGTAACATTTTAACAAAATTAGAAGAAAAAAAATATCTGTGACTGGCTGTATTCTGTCAGTGGTACCTGTGAAGGAGAGTAAAGGTGTTTTCCAAACTTTTTTTTTTTTCCATTTGATCTCCTCCTTGGTTTTTAAAAAATAAGTTAAAAAATCTTGGGGTTCTGTTTGGAATGTGGGGGGTTGTGTTTTTTCCTCTAGGTACGAGGGAGAAACAAATTCATGGAGTTTGATCTTAATTGTAGATAAAAATAATCTTGAAAAAAACGTCATCTTTCATTCTACAGATTTTATGGTTAGTGTTCTTTCTGAAGATGACAACATTATTAAAAATATTAATCCTGCACGGATTTCTATGAAAATGTGGGAAGCCCAGAGCAGTGGAACCAGGATCCCAGTTGAAGTAAGTCATCAGAATGCACTTCCAAAATGGGCATCGAACCACCAGCGTAGGACAAACGGACTTGTAGTAGAAACTTCCCTTCAGAAAGCTTAGATCAGTCTATCCTAGATTTTAAATGACAAGTTTTTACGTATCAATCGTATTTGTTTACCAATATCTGTCCTGTTACACGTGACAGACTGTTCAGATGTCACAACTAGAGTAAGGACAAAAGTGCTGCTGCTCTGCAGAAGGTGACTCTGCAGGGAGACTGTTAAAAGCTGCCACTGTGAATTTTGCAAAGAAAAGACTGAGAATTAAGAATATGGAACCAGTGTCTAAATTATAGGTGATCTGATTGCATTGCTGCACACTGCCGGTACTGCAAGTCCTTAAGGCTTGACAGCATGTTACAAATAAGGTACTTGAACTGTCAGTATATTGGATTGAACTTTTTGCATCTTTCTTTTCAGGTTACAACATTTAGCTGTAGTAAAGTGAAGGACGACAAGGAAGATGGCTTCTTCTACTTCAGGTATAGCTGCTTTTATATAATTTACAGTACAGAACACATCGTGTGCAACAGAAACGAGGCGTAGGTTCTGCTGACAGTCTGTGGCAGGATCGGTGTGGTACAGTGCCACAGGACAGTAAAAGGCAGCAGCAAGGTGCGCTGAACGTGAGAGCCGAGTTCTTCCCCACATACATCTGACATTTGTTTAACCTGAGGGTAGAGTCTAAGGTAGTATACTGGAGTCCATGATGAGAAATGCTGGCACTGAAGGAACTCTACTGTCTGCTTGTCACTTGTCAAGTAACTTTCCTGAATTCTTTTTAGTGTTGTGTTCAGCTGCTGTGGAATTGCAGGCTGGACAGTGCGGACTGGGCTCTGATTTAAACCCCCTGAAGCCGTGTGGTGATCTGAACCGTGGCCTTGGCCCTGTCGCATTCCTTGGGTTACTTAGTGATGTTGTCTCAGAGGACAGGGAGCAGAAGCAGAGCTCATCATAAGCTGGCGCCTGCCTGCCGTGTTTCTCCAGCTGTTCCTGGCAGGCATGCCATGGGCCAGTTAAACTGCTGTGGTGCTGGCTGTTGGCTCAAGCTCTTGCCCCCTAGGAATGGCCTTTCCTCCTGCTTTTAGAAAGCAGATGTGAGGTAACACTGGTCCAGCTGATCCTGGTCCCTGCACCAGAGGAGCAGAGGCTGCTGCAGTTCCAGGGTGCTCCTAAGTCACTGCTGTCCCATGTTAGCCTCTGCTGTGGTCTCCTGGATGCCGCGTGGCCATCCCTGCTAGGTGAGGTTCTGTTCAGAGCAGCAGCAGCACGGGTGTCCATCTGTCTGTCTGTCTGCCTGCCTGCCTGCCCACCCATCAGATTTTGAAAACTCTCTCACTGTACTCAGCCTTGGCCACTGGTCCAAGTTACCCAACTTTGTACCAGCTTCTGGGTAAGAGAAGGAATTACCTACTGAGATTTTTTTGTAAGTTCAAGGCAAATGACTAAATTTGGAGCAAATTTATTGTCATTGCAGATCGAAACATCTCTATGCTCTGTTTCAGTAGCTTTATGAAAGTTCACTGAATGGGAAGTGAGATCTCAGAGGTAGACTTGCAGGTTTCTGACTAATAGGGCCAGGACAAACTTCCTGCCAGCTACTGGAGATGGGTGCTTGGAGGAGACTTTCCTCATCCAAACTTCCAAAAGCCTTATTCTGGTTCTTGAGCAAGTCTGACGGCATTTGTCCTCACGGAAGGAGGAGTACTAAAGTACACCCTGTCTTCACAGGGCTTTCTAACTGGTTCAGAGGACTCCTCAGAACCTGAGTCGCTTGCGTACGTACTTACCTGTCCCTTCAGTATTGACTCGCTTTTGCTTGTTTCTGCTTTGGATTTGTTTAGGGATAAAGTGATTCCAGAGCGAGTGGGCGCTTACAGTATCCAGTTCACCTTTGCAATGGATAAGACAAATTTCCTCAGCAGTGACCAGGTTTGAATCTATAATTAACTTTGTGTGGCCAAGACCATGTAATGCAGCAGCATCCAGGAGAAATATTCCAAACCTTCCTAGATTCAAAATGCAAATACTTTTCCCTTGCTAGATTTGCAAAAAGAAAATGCATTTTTGTTTTCGATACCTAGTGAGTTCAAGCTGCTGATTACCAAAGTCTGTTCTCGTTAGCGCTTATAACCGAGCAGAAACTTTGTGGAATGATAGAGCTGCGTAATTTGCAACCTGGTAGAACTGGTTTATGCTCATGCTAATTCATTTGAAGATCATCAGTAAACTTTGCATGCATTTATTTCAGTATTTTTCGAGCAACCCGTGTGCGCAGGTGAATTGCAGCGAATTATATCAGTTTTTGTTTTATTTTATTCTTCCTCCTTTTTTTTTTTTTTCTGCTAGATTATAATTGAAGTTGTACCTAATGACCCTGTACGCTTGTTACCTGATTCTTTACCAGCTACTCCAGCAGTTTCCAATGTTCGAGCTCTTACTAGCCGTACACTGGTCAAAGATTTATACCTCCACGTGATGGTAACTATGCTTTAATACAAAACCCTAAGTAAGAAAATACATAAGACTGATAAAAATGTGTTGACTTTTGCTGTTGCTGTCTCTTTGCAGGTTCACTTCACAAAACAAAGATGTAAATGGGTCATTTCCAGTATATGACAGGGGCATCCTCTTTTATTTACACAGACACCCAAACTAAACCATGCAAACCAGTCGTGTCAGGCATCTCCACTGAAACCAATCTCTTGTTGCCATATGTTTCAAGAATAGATCCTAGTGGGAAAACACTTGGTATATACAGCAGATATTTCTCTCCAAGACTTTTTTTCTTCAAGGAGACAAATTTCTCTTGTATTAGAAAAATGAGGTTTCCTGAACTTTGAACGTTCACAGGGATACAGAGGGATCTCTTACCAGTTACTGCCATGGGCAAAACAGACTCAATTTGTGGAAAACTAATCTAATTTATTGCCAATTAAAATAGATTTGAGTAGTGAGAAACAAAGACAGGAAAAAAGTAAAGCAACACCTTCTGCCTCACCCCTTCCCAGGCTCTGCTTTGCTCCTTCCCTGGGCAGCACAGGGGAGTGGGGAACAGGGGGTTGTGGTCAGTCAGTAATAGCTCCTCTCTGCTGCTCCTTCCTCCTGGCAGTTTCCTTGCTCTAGTGTGGGTCCCTCCATGGCTGCAGTCCTTCAGGAGGCATCCACCTGCTCTCCTGTGGGTCCTCTGTGGGCTGCAGGTGGAGACCTGCTCCACTGTTGACCTCCATGGGCTGCAGGTGGTCTACTTCACCATTAACTCCATGGCTGCAGGGAAACACCCACTCCACTGCTAAACAACATGGGCTCCCCAGGGGCTGCAGGGAAATCTCTGTTTTGTTGCCTGCAGCACCTCCCATCCTCCTTGGGCCTTGGTGTTCCCTTGGCTCTTTCTCTCTTCTGTTTTCCTGTGTCCTCTGCCCATGCATTTTTGCCATTTCTTAAATATATTTCCCAGAGGTGTCACCCTTTTGAAGCCAACTGGCTTCACCTGGCTGCGTCCAGCTCGGGGCAGCCCTGGCCATGCCTCACAGGGACCACCCTGCAGCCCCCCACTGCAGCATACGAGTGGGTTAGTTCCTGCACTTTGTGTTCCAAACCAGCTTTCTGTCTTTTCTTACTTGCAGGATGAATACAACAACCAGACTGGAATTGATCTAGTTGGGAGAGTAATAGCCACAATTAAGAGCCCTAACGAAGACGATACAGAGATCCCGCAGTTTCAGGGCAAAGTCAGTACAATTGAGTTTCCCTTTGACAGAGGATCAGCTGAAATTGTGAGTGTGACTGAAATACATCCTTAGCTCACGAGCAAGGGGTCTGTGGGGCCTGTCGTCCTCCTGTTTTAAAGCTGCTCTTACACCCTGTTGTGTTTTGTGGAGGGTTTGCACGTATTGTCGTCTTCCCTGAGAGAGAAGTAGAGAAACTATTTCTTCTCTGCTGCTTTTCAGAAAACCCAAAGGAAGGATGTTGCTTTAAGTGTTTGTCCTCGCCAAGCGAGGGAAGTTCTCAGCTGTACGTTTGGCTGGGGACTGGGATGTACAGGGGGATCCCTCTCCCCTGCCCTCTCCTCTCTCCCCAGCTTTCAGGTTATGCCGAGTCTGGCTTCAGACAACTCACAGCTGGTTGTGACACAATGTGTTTTTCACTGGACAAGTCCTGGGGAGGGGACGCACCAGGGTGTTTTTTCATTATCTTGAAATGATTCCATCTTGTTTATGAAGATAATGATGTGCAATTAGGATCAATGTAAAGAAGCTGATAACCTGACGTGTTTACCCTTACACTGAGGGTCAGCAACACTAGACTTGTTTATCGATGGAAAATGTTTAGTAAGAATTTTCGAAGGAAAAGGTATTTCCACTACAGCCTTCTCCCGATTAAATACACAGCTGCACTACCTTTGTAAGCTGTGGAGATGATCTTTGAGGTTGTATATCTATCTCTTCTTTTAGGCTGCAACCACCCTTCTCTTGATTTGGCCAGTTGAGTAGCAATTGCTCCATGTTAAAGGTGGAAAATAAGTTTTATTATAAGCATTATTCATTTTATGCATGATACCTGTCCCGAAGTAACAGCACATGCAGATAATACCGATGCCAATTTGATTGCTGTTTACCATTCTTTATGGGTTTATTGTATTCCCTTGTTTGTTAAGGAAAGGTGAAGTCTGGCTTTTCGACAAGGAATTGGGGTGTTGGTGTTTGCATAAATATCATCCATTCATTTGGGACCTGCTGTCTACTTCCATGGTAACAGCAGTAACTTCAACTCAGCACTGGGAATAGTTTGGTTTCCCTCCTCTGTGTGTGTGCTTCTCTCTTTTTGGTGGTCTGTTTGCGCTTGTTGACGCGGTGAATGAAGTACGGCCGAGGAAATCTTCCTTATGAGACAGTGCACAGAATATTTTTTTCATAAGCATATGTCTCTAAAATTGATAACCACAAATAGAAAGACTCTATAAACAGGTAAAATGAGAATCCTAATTCTTAAATAACAAAATTGTTATTGCTGAAGCTTTGTATTTTACTTCATTAGGTTTAAAAGGCATTTTCAAGCCGGTACTTAAAACAGTAACACTATTGGCTAGACACGATGTGTTAGGTGACTCACAAGGTGTGCTATTTGAAGAATGTTTATTTTGTGTTCCCTCAGCTGTGAACATAAACTTATGTCTGTTTGTTTGTTTTGTTAGAATCTAGTGCTGGCTGAAAACAGCCCTGGAAGAGATAGCTCTGAATATATTCTTGTGTTCGAGCCAGACCTGCCCGCGCTGAAGAAGCCTTTGGAACCATACTGCCTGTCATTCATGTTCTACAATGGTATGTTTAGTTCCTCTAAAGTGCTCGGGTTTCTGTAGATAACAACTATTTTTAGGTCCATAATACTTCTTCAGAACTGTCATAGCGGAATAGATTTTTGCTGCTGTTTAAACAGCTAAGCATGTTACTGTGTTTTCTTCTGAAAGTATGTATATTTATTTCTGTAGATTTCAAGAAGCAGCAACAGATGGCAACACTTACAAAGGAGAGAGACCAGCTATCTCAGTCCATAGGTGTTTACAGAAATTGGTTTGATGCTCATAATCAGCTTGTAACTGAACTGAAATGTAAGTTCAATCAAATACATGAACAGATTTCCTGGTAATGAAACTTTTTTTTTTTCCTTTAATAATTTTGAGAATATGGAGAGAGGGAGAGAAATTGGTCTTGCAATGATGAGCTGTGGTAACTAGTGGGGAGCAGAAGGCAGCAGAGCTTTGCATTAGCAGGGAAGCATCTTGTTATGTGGGTGGACCTGCCTGCAAAGGGTCTTCATTTGAGGTTAAACATCTTCTGTCAGAACCGTCAAAAGGAGAAACAAAACACTGAAGTAGGTGGTCTGGGTCTGTTTTATCCATGGCTGCCTTGCTTTGCAAGGGGTGTGTGAATCCTCATCCAGCTGGAAATTCAGCAGTTGCCCAAAAACAATTTCCCAACTCTGAAAAGTTGTAAGGAATTCTGTAAGAATTGTTCCATTGCTTTCTAGCATCATCTTACTCTCTGTTGATTTTATTGGTTTCAGGTCAGGTTAAAGAAGCTGAAACAAGAGAAACTCACGTGAAGAATGAGCTGAGAAAACACCAAATCGAATTACCACAGACAAACACAGTATGGCTTATTTCTTCCTAAGCTCCACAGCATCCTAAAATTAAATCCAATCTTGATATGAAATGATATGTACATTCTATAGCAGCAGTGATCACACTGCTATATTCACAAGCACCTGTTACCAAAAACCTGCAAGTTTTTAAACGGAGAGGAGAATTTGTAGCTCATTGCCACCCTTCACAAAATTTGCAAACTTTACAAATGTTTTTTTGCTGTTCTGCCAGGGTGACTAGCTCTTCAAGAAACCACAGGAGAAATAAGGAAAACTTGTCTTTTATATCCTGATCTTGGCTTTGCTGAAGTTACCAGTTGTGTTACTGGTACTGATTGTTTTCCCAGTGGGTTTTTGCAGGCCGAACAATATCCTCTGGATGTGTTCTGGTGTACGTAGACCAAGGGAAAGTGCTTCTTTTCAGTCAGTTAGAGAATATTGTATCTTAATGCCAGAGCTGATGTAAATTTGAAAGATTCAGAGCAATGTACTCGGTTATTAATTTCCCATAAAGATCCAACCATATTTTAAATAAGTTTTGTAAAGAAAGTCTTCAAACTACTAACATTTTGGGGGAAAAAAAAATAAATTCAACAATCAGTTGTCCTCAGATCAAATAAAAACAAGTGTTATCATCATTAATCACAAACCAGTAGAATTAAATTATGCAGAATCCTCAATCATGACACCCACATCCCCCCTGCTGCTAAAGTTTTCAGGCCTGGATGTGCTCTTCTAAGATGGTTTCTTTTTGTACATTTGTGGTTGTCTCTTCCTTTACGATTTAAACTTAAGCTTTGGCTCCACCCAAGCTCTGGTAGCTCTTTGTGAAAACCTCTCCAAAGTCTTTAAAAGACCAAAACAAAGCACTAAAAAAAGCCCATGGTGGTGATTGCAGAGCGTCTGGGCACTCTCCTCCGAGACGGTTCCTCTGCCGTGCTCCCCTAGACGTTAGGAGTCTCTTCCAGGTTATTAATGGTTTTTGTTAAACACCAGATGGAGAAGAGGTAAAGGTGGGACTGGTTCTGCAGCTCGGCCCAGTGACACGCGCTTGCTAACGTTACATGCTAATTCCCAGCTTCAGTACGTGGATTCTCTGATAAAACAGAAGATGTCAGACCAAGAAGGAGTAATGAAGCAGCCGAGGAGAACCTGCACCCTCCCAAACTACCCAAAAGGCAACCCGGATATTTTAGGCAAGGTGAGTTTTCCCTCGGGGAGCCGTCAGGTGAGCGTGGCTGGCCTGGGCTCCTGTTCTGACAGCTCTGCCTCCCGTGGCGCAGATCGCGCATTTAGCTCAGATCGAGGACAACGAAGCGGCCAAAGTCATCTCCTGGCACTTGGCGAGCGACATGGACTGTGTCGTCACACTGACCACCGAGGCCGCTCGCTCCATTTTCGACGAGACTCAAGGTCGACAGCAGGTGCTGCCCCTCGACTCTATTTACAAGAAGACACTCCCCGACTGGAACAGGTAGGGAAAGCAGTGAGACTTCTGCATTTGCATTGCATACTTCTTCAACTTTTCCTTGGGGTTTTTTTAAGCCTGATTTGTTGGGGTTTTTTAATTTACTCCTGTTAACAACTCAAAATGTAAACCTTCTGGCTTAACCTCTATAGCAACAGTAGCATCACCTGAAATGCGAGCTGAAGTCATAACTTTCCATCTTCAACTGCCGTGCCTTGTTCTCTTAACAGTGTTTCTCTCAAAGAGAAGACAATCTGCCCTTTTTTAATTCACTCCTACTTGTTTTCTACAGCAGGAAATTTGCATAGTAATTTAAATAATAATAATTTTAAATCATTCTAGTGCTTCAAATCAAATCTGACTATTTTATAAACCCAGTTCTGGTGCACATTCCCTAAAATCACCTGTAGTAATAGAAATTGATTCTGCTAGTTTGGTTTCCTGGTAGATGAAGGAAAATATTAACATTATGTACCTGAAAATAATTTGCTTATGAAGACTGCTAATGGCATAAAGAGTGCCTTCTGGAAAAGAGCTGCTCTCTGCAGGTGTATTTATAAGGTCCAACATCTGTTTTTTTATAAAATAGCATATTAAAACTACTCTGTAAAATGAGCCACGTGAATTTGTTGGAAGTATGTCTCTTTACAAATTTAATCTTTAATATAAAGATCTGTCTGTTAATCTTCAATACAACTGGCATTTCAGACAATGTTGGGGTCATTTAGCACCTGAGGTGGAAGGGTTAAGATGCATTTGGTTCCATCTGAGATTTTGGACTAGCTTGTCAGAAGCTAGTAATGAAATAAGGACAAATGCCATTTTTCTTCCTTTCTTCCCCCTCGCTCTCCCTTTTCCTTAACCAGGCCCTTACCTCACTTAAGAAATGGAAAAAACTTCTTCAAGCCTATTGGGAATCCTGTATTTGCCAGAGATCTGTTGACGTTTCCAGATAACGTGGAGCATTGCCAAACAGGTAGATGATGCTAAAGAGATTGCTCATGACTTCTTTCTTTTCAGTAAGTAAAATACAGGGGCATCAGAAGTGGTGGTCCAGTGGTTGATCTCCCCCGAGACGCCTGCAAACACCTGTGTCCATCCAGCCCCCAGGGAGGGCTGCTGGTAGAGTGAGGATGACGTTGGCGATGGCCGGGGCTCTGAGCACCCTGCTCTGGTTGCAGATGGCCCTGCTCCCTGCAGGGGGTCAGATGAGATGGCCTTGAAAGGTCCCTTCCCACCCAAACCGTTCTGTCACTCTGTGTGCACTCCGACTGAACTGCACCTGACTATTTGTATTATGCTTGAATAGTTAGAGTAAGAACAGGGCTCTGGTTTTTATGTAGGTGCTGGTTTAGGGAACCACCTTCCTCTCGCTCGTTCTAAGACGAGGGCGGCAGCTCCCTTCTGCTGCGCTCTTCTCTTGAAATAACTTGAACCCGTCCCTCATGGAGAGTTGGAATCCTGAACTAGTTCAGTAAGTTTTTCATTTTACTTCCCAGTATTGAAATATATCTCTCTGCTGTTAATGAAAAATCATTTTTAGTCCAGTTTATTTTCAGAAAGTTACGTGCTGTCAGACGGTAACTAAAAATTCTTCTTTGTGTCCCCTGGGGGAACTTAAAAACCCCTTTTCTTGACAGATGTCATGCAAGGCTACATCGGGTTAGACTTTGTATAGAGCAGTCTCTTAGCAGAAGAGTCTCAACTCAGTTAAACTCCGTTGGATCATCAGCCTGTGAATGTTGTTTTGTTTTTATTTCTTGAAAACCCACTGAATATTAAGTAACATATTAAGAAACTGAGAACACAATTCAGGAAGGACTTAAAAAGATGACCATTTATATAATTTCCTAAAACTTGCGATGTTATAATGTGTGTCTTCATAAATAGAAGGTATCGAGAGAGTACTTGGGTGGAAAATGCAGTCAATTATGCCATAAGCCAATTAAACATCCTACATTTTTTTCCTGTTTGACTTCTTTGATGAGAACAGCAGACTGCATCTTTATCTCAGCCTCAGAGTAAGGTTTCCTTGAGAACAGATCATGCCCGTGCGCTTTCCCCCGCTCAGAAGCGGTAAAGCTCACACCTTGATTTTTAAGCTCAAGTTATTTTTGTTGCAGAAAAATTTCACATCTCAAAACTTTCCATCTTTCAGTGTTCGGGATGCTGTTGGGTGACACTATCATTATCGATAACCTGGATGCTGCCAACCACTACAGGAAAGAGGTACCTTTCAGTCATTCTTCATAGTTCTAAAGCAAACGTTCCGCGTAGCTCCGTCTGCCGGACGATGGCGAAGCTCCGTGCTGCCTCTGCTCTCAGGGTGCTTCGTGTCCGTACGTCTCGCTGCACATAACAGCAAAGGAAATCTTCAGGATTGGCACTGACAAAATAACCTCCCTTCAACAAATTCCATGGTGCGAATGTTGGCGTGAACATGGGGCCGGGTGTTTAAAGATAAATGTTTTTCATTTTGCTGTCAGTGTTAAGTGACAGTTCTTCAGGGCTTTCCTAGTCCCTGTATGTGTAATAAAGCAGGGGAGCCTGAGGCCCTTGGTGACATCTCAGATCCACTGAAATCTTGATGTGAAACCTTTTTCTGACCCATTTTATTTAGGTTTAATGGGACACATTTTGGGAGGCAGGAGTCTCTGAGAAATTGCAGACCCTGGGTACTTTGTGCCAGCTTATGAGATTGATAGAAACAAAATAATGATTCAGCATAAGAATATTCAGCCTGGAAAGAAGGAGGCTGAGGGGAGACCTTCTGGCTCTGACAGCTCCTGACAGGAGGGTGGAGCCGGGGGGGGTCGGGCTCTGCTCCCAAGGAACAAGGGACAGGACAAGAGGAACCGGCCTCAAGCTGCCCCAGGGGAGGTT
>JANIJG010017505.1:49982-68849 GCA_024611175.1 Megaceryle torquata | reverse complement strand
TGGGTTTTTTGGTTTGGTTTTTTTTTTTTTTTTTTGGGGGGGGGGGTGTTTTTTGGGTTTTTTAACTCACAGGGTTATGAGGGAAAAATAAATTGAAAGTTATGAGGACCTCGTACTGACAAGAAGATTGTAGTATCCAAATGCAGTACACAAACTAAATCTCTCCTTCATTTCCAGTTTTGGAAGATTTTATGGCACAGCCCTTCGTTACAGAGAACTCTCATACAACACCTCCCTTCGCTAGCACTTGTTCACCAGCTGTGCAAAAACCCTCAGCATTTTAATAAATGAAATGTTGGGAAGAGGAATGTCTGTAGCATCACAGAAAGAAACATATTATTTTAAGATCAGTTCACGAAATAAGGAAATAAAAAGCCAAGGGTTTTTTTTATGTCTGTCTTTCTAGAAGGAAGCTACATGAACGACCTCTACAGCTCTATAACAAAACCTTGTGGTTAATGTATCAGTGTTGTACCAGAATATTGTACAGTTAACACCGTAGTAATTACACTGAAAATTATATTGGATTTTTCGTCAAGATACTTGCTTAGCCTCACCTTCCCTCAAAAAGAATGGCTACAAGGGAGACAAACGATACAATGCAGGATTTGTTATTTTCTTTAACTGAAAGAGTATTTGAAACCTATGTCTAGCATACAGAGATAAAAATTTGGTCAGCCTTTTTGGATGTATAGACATGACTCATCTGCTTCTAAATCCAGTTTTATACTCATGTCAGTCACCAAAATCACTTCCATAAACAACAGAAGAGTAGTTATGAGACAGGCTCTCACTGGGGCTCTTTGATTCTTTCCTCAAAGCTAATGATGGCATGTGTTTAGAATAATATAAGCATATTCCTGGGTACCTCCTTCCCTCTCCATTCACAACCCAAGTTGAATTGACAACTGATGCAATATAGCATAAATTGTTCCTGAGGTGACATGCCATGTGTCATGTTTTTCTGTGACAATGCAGTGGAAGGAACCCTCGGTATCCAAAAAAAAAATTTTATTAACCAAGTCACACGTCAAGATATGGTTCATTATCTGCAGTTACAACAGACTTCCATTTGTCTTGATGTTAGACCTTATTCTTAGGAGAAAACAACTTTCTTTAAATAATTAAACGTCTGTCAGAATAAGCAGAATAGAGTTTCATGTTGTCACTGATGCTTCCTAATCCCAGCTGAGCCATAAATAATCACATTAAATGTTGCAATACTCCATTAAAAAAGCAATCTTACTTAACATTTTCTAAAATACTGTTAATTTCTACCTCGGAGTACCATTTTCTATTTTTGACAAATAAAATGAGTCTGGTGATAACAAACAACCAGCTCAAGACAAACAACCAGCCAGGATTCAGTTGTTTCTTTTCAGGTCTATCCTCTCCACAACACTCCCCCCCCCCCCCAAGGCAAGAGCTGTGTCCTCAGTTTGCAAGGACAATTGCTACCAATATACCAATACACTTTAAGTTCTTTTTGAAATGATTATATACTAAGGTAGTAAAAAAGGCTGAACCACGTCCTACACTACCCAGTACCACATCATCTGCTATTGTTACCAGTGGCAAAAGGTGATGATGAACAACACCACCAGGAGCAACAGCCCAGGCTATTTCATTCACTTGCTGCATTCCAAGAAGCTCCCCCAGGGTTTTCTTCACTACTTATTACTATTATTAACCAAATTAAGACACCAGAGAATTAGCCTGATTTTGTGAGTAACATATTCCACAAACAAGCACCTATTCTCTGTACAGTCCTAAGAGAGGATAACATAGCAAGAACTTTCTGACAGCCTCTGCCAAGCCAAAGAGAGGTCGTGGAGCATACTACAGGGGAGCTACCATTGAAGTACTACAGCCATTATCTGCCAAGCAACAAGTACTACAGATGATCTCACTTGATTTCAGCACCAAAACTGGTTGAATTGAGCCTGTGGGACATTCTATAGACATGTTAAAAATGTAACTGTTAGTCCAGTGAAATCTGGTAAATAATTATTCCACACTACAGCATCTTGTGATCTCAGAGAGGATGTGGTGAGCACTAGCTCCACTGTGAGCATGACACCCATGCCTTGTCTGGAAGGCTTGTTACAGAGTCTGAAAAGCAGTGGTAGCTGGTCAGGTAGTTGAACCCCCACCAACTCAATTACCTCTACAACCCCCAGTTATCACAAAATTAGTAACCTTCCCTTTTAATTTGAAAAGCTAGGATCTGTCAAGCTGTATCCTCCCTGAGCAGCTGGGGAGAGGAGATGCACATGCATTAAACAATGACAGAAGCACCATTCCCTTCTGCTCGGCATCAAAGCAGTCTGCCGTAAGAACGCCGATTAAAGATTAGCAGGGATGGTATCACAAAGCTGCCTGCAGGACACCTAGCTAAAGCCAGGCCAATGGATGCACCATGCCCTGGCAAGAGTGCTTCCTGACAGTAAAAGAGAGGCCAGCCAAGCATCACGCAGTGAGCAATTCACCTGAAGATGTTTTGATGAACTTTGGTGAACTGGACATGGCTGAAAAGAGGAGTAAGATGAATTAGAGGGACTGGTCCTATTAAGATGAAGGTCATCAACCAAATAGCTTCTTATCCAAGCTAAAGACAGGAATCTTATTCAAGGGAAATTTTGAGACTCTATCTTACTGATACATAAAATGACTCACGACAACAAGAGGACTTACAGGCTCTTCTAGTGAAAAGGAGAGGACCAAAAGAAAAAAAAGAAAAAAAAAACCACACCCACAAACCAGTAAAAAAATACATGAGAATGACCTAGCATATGATACAAATTAATAACTTGCATGACAACTCATGTTATAGAACAATAATGTCTTGGTTCCCCCACAAGAACTGAGGCTTTGTCAAGTAGGTAAAGAGAGTAAAGAAAAACAAGCTGGAAGGAAAAGTTGCATCACTAACCCAGCTTCTTGTCCATTAAAGATCATTAAGTTTACTTGATTAACAGAGAGAAAAAAGCATGAAGACAAAGACTAATCCTGAACCCTTAACGTAAGCCTTTAAGATTTGGCTTACTGCACTGGCTAAAACATTTATGTCTCGTGCAACTGCACACCAACCTGAGATTACACCTGGCTGAAGTCCCACTATTATCTTTGTGCAAAGACTGCTTTTATAAGAAATATCTTGTCTCTAGCTTTACCTAGGGTAGGGAAAAAAAAAATACAAACAACCAACCCACCACCATAAAAATTCTGAAATTCTCCAGGATAGTAAGTCTTTTGTAAATAAGGAATTCTCAAGGATAAGTACCACACATCATGAAAGATCATTTTCTAAACCAAGGTTTCAGCTAGGTACTAGCCTTTATCTCCTTTCTACATTTTAACTAACCAGATAAAGAAGAAACTTAGAGGACAAGAGTTTGCAGCTGTGACCCCACAAGTAAAGCAAAAACTTGAGGCACGTCTAAGATTTGCTCAGTGGCTACAAGACTGGCATATATCTGAAAGCTCTGACAGCTCACCTCCATCAGTTAGGACTGTACAAACATGCCTTTTTAAGGATCACATCAGCAAAAACCCCAAAGAGTGCTGCTGCATTACAGGAAGGTAGAAGAGCAATCTTGATGGAAAAGTTTCCCACCTCTGGCTGCAACCAGCGCAGCTTCTCTGCAGGGCTCTAGAAGTACAACTGCTTATATGGTGTAGGCAAACCAATAGACACATACAGCCCAAGTCTTCCAGCTAACAGCACTTTCTTCATGGGCAGACAACCTCTCACATATCTTATTTCTGAAGATGAAAAGCCTCGTGGCTTGCCAGGTACTGGGAAGTATGTCCCCAGCCTGTAAGGTGGTCACATGAGAAGGAAGGGAAAGTCACAGTGCCAGAAGCTGCTGAGGAGCATGCCACCAGAGACAAGACTGCACTTCTGCTGCACAGAACACTGAAATCCAACGTGGGTCTCCACATTAATGGACGGTATTACTGACACCACAGAAGAACAGCTACTACTGTGGAAGACCTCTGCTGCATAGAGCCGTTTCTCACATAAGGCAGCAGAGCAAGTTGTAGTATTCTGTCACACAAATACAGCTAGTCTGCAAGAATGGATAAACCAAGAACTGCTCTTGCTGGAGTAATAGAAGAGCTAGAGCATCTTTAATGCACATCATGATGAACAATGTAATTACTGCTTAGAAATACAGGTGTGTCTGTGCTGGGAGAAGTCAGAGAATTCATTGTTTAAGACATGGGACATGAAAAGTGCAGAAAAAAACCCCTCCAGCCCAGAGGATCCCCAGACACAGATAAGGTTACTTACTCTCCCCAGCTCGTTGGTATCAGAGCACCAAGTTCTGGAGTAGTGGTCACCAGCACTCCCTCAGGTCTCTGCAGAAATCAGGCAAGCTACAAAACAAAAACAAGTCACATATTGGAGTTTTTGTTTATGAAGATTCAAGGAGGGAGTAATGAAAACTACTGAGCTCACAAAGGTGCAAGTTACCAGAAGCAGCCCACACGGCTGCCCTCGGCAGCAGTGGGAGCCTGGGAATCAGGCTAGCATGACAAGTGACTGAGCAACCCAAACAGCCACCTCCAGTTTAAACCTTTAAAACCCATCTGCATTCAACAACGTGCACACAAGAGAAGTAAAATCATAATAGAGAATTTGTATGTTATGTAGCAGGGATCTTCCCAAACCAGGCAGGTATTGCAAGCTGATGTTGGACTACAACAGCTTGGGCATCTAAGAGACACGCTGCAACACATGCTTTAAATTCTCTCTCTGCCCTGCATTACACACCTGAAGTTTTCTCCATGCACAAAACTGAATATCATGAAGAAAATTAATTTAGATGGCAGAAAAGAGCCTCAAGGTATGAAAAAAGCAGCAAAAAATCCTCACAAAACAGTATGTTCATAAACTAATTTAGAAAACAGTGAAAAAAAAATTATCTTTTCAACTACGTGTGTGTTGAGTAGATATCAAGTATGTAATTTACTTTAGCAAATTCTGTATGCTGTCATTCCCCAAATTCTGCTCTCTCGTAAATGATTATGTTAATGCTATGGGTGTCAGTACTGAAAAATAGATTGGGATTGTTGCCACACAGTGACAGAAGCAAGGTTATCTCCCCATCAAAAGACACTCCAGCAGCCGCAGCAGATCTGTCAGTCAAACTATGCTCTAGGATTCAAGGTATTATTCAATTTTATAGTTGTTCTCCCATCTAGAAAGAATAAATATGCAAGACTGAAGAAAGAAATCTTGTATGTTGTAGAGAATTTTTTTATCCTTTATTAAAGCAAAAGCCAGACTAAATGAAGCCAAATAATATTTCATTTTTAAAAAGATTTACTTTTTCCCACCCTTGTTCTAACAGAAATCCAAGAACTATAAATCCTAGAAAGTACCGAGACAAAAAAGATCATCTAAGAGACCTAAAAATGTTCTTATTAAAAATCATACTTGGAATCAAACTCACAAATAGACTTTTTTATAATCCAGATGAAAAATAATTTTAAAATCTAAAGCTTTTTGAAGAAATTAAGCAAAAATATTCAATTACATTTCTGTAATGAAATTGCACTTTAAAAAACCTCTTCAAGGGGCAGGAAGACAACACAACAACGCTTATAAAACTAATATATTTAGCAGGCACATTTGTGGACTTTTGTATCAAACTATCAGATTCCAGTATTCAAAAGAGGAAAAAAAAATAAAAGGGAGAGAAAGAAAACAGATGTTTTGTTAAGACCTTAATATCAACAAAGCCAAGAAACTAGTGATTTCCCTCTGTGACTCATGGGTTTTATACAAACAAAACTTTCTGGGTTAAGTGTTGAGATCCCAAACTTCTCCACTGACTGGGCATACACACAAGCTTTTGTCCAAATAATTTTAAGGGGTTTCTTTCTGAGACAAATAAATGGATGCATCCATCTGTGCTGGCATGGAAATTTGTATAATTAACTCTCTTTATCCTATATATGAAACCTAATTTGTTCTACACCAAGACTATCATAACGGCAACAGAAACAGTCATTAATTCAATATGAAAAATATGCAACAGCTCAAAAAGCATTTTACACCTGAAACAAGACAACTTTTCAATCCAAACTAAAACGAGGTCAGCTGCCAGTTCTGAGATCAGAGGAAAGCCTGAAATACAAAATACAGGTCTCAAAGGTAGGAATGACAGAGGTCTCCATTAAAACAGCAGATAGGAAATTACAACAGAAAAATTCAACAAGACACCTGACCTCAGATCCAAAGGGTTATTAACACTGATGACACAAATTCCTGAAACTGTGCTATATCACACGTCCAACATTTTCTATCTGCAAGCTGAGAATGTCTCCCCTACCCTGAGTGTCCTTCCCTTTCTCTGCATCCTGATGAGCATATCCACCTCTCCACCCACAGTTTTACCATGTTGCTTGCCTTGAAAATTGGCAGACTTGAAAATGACTTGGATGAAGAGAGGAAATTTTTTTCTTCCTGTTTATAAATCTTAATATTTGAAAGAAAAGCCCATCCAGCCAACAGTGCAGCAAACTCAGTCTCCCAGATCTATGAAAGCTAGAATAATTAATTTAGGACTTTATTAAAAGCAGTAAATTGGAAGGCAGATAGCACGCAAGCACTGATAACCTTCTTAGAAAATGAATTAGCAAATGTTTAACGCCCACAGATGACAAAGTAGGGACATGCTGTTATAATTAATGAAATAAAGAACTGGCTGGATGAGGTAATACTAGGTGCAAGTTAAAAAAAATTAAATAATCCCTACTTCCTTTTGCAAACATGGGGCAACAGCTACATATACTTAAAGAGGGATTAGATATTCCTGGGTACTTTGGTTTCCATGGGGCACAAACCTGCAATCCACACCTCAGACAGCCTCAGAAACAAGTGATCTCACTGATATGTGAGTGTTCAACCTGATGTTGGGGACATCACAGAAATTCAGTTAGAAATAATAAAATCAAAAAGAAAACACTGGCCATCAATGACATTGAGAAAAAACAAACAAAACCAAAAACCAAAACAAAATCAAATAGAAAAAAAAAACCCAAACCAACAACCCACAAACACCCCCCCCCACACACAACACAAGGGAGTTATCACCCCTGTTGAGATGCCAGAACTAAACTTACTTTTGTAGATCTCTCAAAACAGAGACATGTTCCCAATAGAAACTCCCCATGGATTGGTATTATTTAAGCTACTTTCTTGAGGTTTAGTACGAATTTACTGAACAAAGATCACTGCAGTCTTCTTCCTCCTGCTCCACTGCAGCCTGTACTCGTGTGTGGTGGCTTCCAGCCAAGAGCTAAGAAGGTTAGCAAGTGTGATTGCTCTCCTTTCCAACACCCTTGCTCTTGGTAAGGAACTCTAGGTTAAATATAAAAATAGGCAGGGCTTCAGTAGCCAAATTTCAACTGGAGTCATTCAGTACCAAAATCTGTATTATACTTCAGTAACTCTTTTTTCCTGAAGAGCACACTATATACATGGTGTGGTCCACAGCAAAGACATTTTATATTTGTTCTCACCTTTAAATTAGAAAAAAACCCCAAACTGCACCAGCAAGGTTCTCAGGTGCTTCTGTTGACTTAAACCAAGCTATTCTGATTTAAGTCCACTTTATCTAACGTCTGACAACAGGAAATAAAAATAGTCACCAACTTTTCCCCCCTTCCCCACTGGGCAACTGCTTCTTGGACAACCCCAGCAGAGTAAAACCAGTCTGGGCTTGGGGGTGACATCTCTCCAAGCAGAGCAATACCTATTCTTCCACTTTATCTCAAAAGCTTGTTCTGTAGGAAAATAAACCCACCTATTTGCATCAGGGAATACAAATTTCAAGGATTACATCACTCTGGAGCACTCCTCCTGTATCCTTTATAGTAACAACTACATACTGCTAACAGCCTGAAAACATACACCCTTCCACCCCACCCAAGACGGGTAAAATCACTAACATTCAAGTCAGCAGAGATCCAATTGATCTGGGGAAAATAACTACAGACGTCACAATATTTATGCTTTTAGAATGGGGAACAACAGTTATGAACTTATGCACAAGGTTGAGGATATTAAATATATGCAGTGCTGATCATATAGAGATGAGTGAACTGATACCAGTACAAAACTGGTGACAGTTTTCACAGTGCAGCTTTCTCTAGGCACACAGAGACACGCAGGCATACTTTATTTACATTATCAGACTGGGGACTCTGCCTAAATTGTCTTTTAAACAGAAATCACAGGATGCTACCTACCCCTCCATTAAAACTTCCACCTCTTCCTCCAATTTAAAAATAGAAGTCATCCAGCATAACGTCAATAATTAATAAGTACAGCATGGTCATCTATTTTAGGGACACATTTTTCTCTTTCCTTCTAGAAAGCACATTACCAGTTTCTAAGTCCAGTTCATCAGACAGACATCCACCAAGTCTCATGCAACTATTCCAAGAACCCAGACTCCTGGGGTTCATTTCTGAAAGGAGGAGAGAAGGAAGAGCTAAGTTCTGTTCTGAAGTTTCCAAGGGCCTTAGTCAGAAAATAGTTTAAAAGAAAAAAGAAACACACCAAACAACAGCCACCCCACCCCCCAAAAAAAAAAAACCAAAACAAAACAACCACCAAAACAAAACACTACAACCCAGAAACAATCTAGCAAACCACGTTTTCCAAATTTTTCTTAAAAGAAGAAAAAAAAAAACATCAAAAAAACCCAACAAACAAACCCACAACCCAACAACAAAACAAACCAAAAAGAAACCTGCCAGCTGTATTAACAAGCTGTACTTCAATCTGACAGACATGAAGGACTCTCATAATCTAATGATGGGTAAAAGACTAATGAAAGATGGGGTGGAGAAGACAGCTGCTGTCACCACCTCAGGAATTCCCTGATGTTTTTTAGCATCTACCTTTCTTTGTCCGCATCTTATCTTCTTTGACAGCAGTTTTTGCCGAATCCACAGAAGGAAGCATCTTAAACATTAACTCACAGCCCTAGAGGGCCAAAAGAAAAACAGCATCACTTAAATGCTATTTTACCTTCCCAACGTTTTGAAGCTCAATTTTTGAAGGTCATGAAGAAGCACTTCTTTCACAATTAGCGGCTAAAACATTGAAATGCACAAGTCACTCTTTCATTTACAAATTCCAAGAAGTCCAACAAAATTAAAAGAGATTTGGTTCTCTGTTATTTTCAGGAGGAATCCTATTCTTCCCCTTCCAGGTTAAAAAGCACATTCTGGACACCTTCCTGGAAGGGGCAAAAGACAGGTCATGTCTGCCTGTGCTAACAAGGAACACGGGCATGGGTTTTCTGCCTCCCTACAAAGGGTGTTCACCACAGTTTCATTACAGAAGAGATTATGAGGAGGGAAATTCTTGATATTTATGAATGATGCTGAAGTCTGTCCCCATCATTTTAGTGACTTTTTACTAAAAATGTCCAAAGTAGATACTGGAAGATGGGTTTTGGTTTTCCTTTTAACATTTTGCAGAGGAGGATGCAGGGGCAAGAAGTAAGAAACTTTCCCTTCTTGCTAGTCTGGACAAAGTATGTATTTTCTTTTTAGCAAATCCTCCCCACTATCACCTTCAAATCATTTACACAGATGTCCATGGGGCTAGGGACTGCTCCCAAACACAAGGGTGTTACTTTAGTCCTCTGTCTGCATGACTTACTATTCTGCACAGACACCAAGGCAGAAGAAAGGAAAGCACTGCGCTGACACTGAAGCAGAATTCATTTTCTGCCTTGCAGAGGCTGACATCTCCCACTGCACAGCACTGTCTCCAGCTCACCTGGTCCTGAGCACCCCAAAAAACTCATTTCAATTCATGTTCTGCTTCTACTGTTACCCATAAAATCATAATACCCTACCAGTAAAAAACTTAGGAAAGTACCCTATCCTGAGAGAGCTGGTATTTCCACTAGTAATTCAGCTTCCTGAGAGTGAACCAGCCAGCCAGGGTAAGGAGCTGTTGCAGAAAGTTCTGGTGCCAAGTCTCAGCATACATACATCCAATGTGCAAAAACTAACAGAAGAGTAAGAGAGCACAGAAACACCCTGAACACAGGTCCCACACTCCAGGGCAGGTGGTTTGCAGTGCGCTGAGCATCCCCAAAGCAGCAAAACTAAGCCTTGTGTCCCCCCGTTCCAACCCTAAGCCCACCCCTCCTCTCTAGCTTTTAGCATCCCTGCTATCATGACTCACAAGGAGAACTGGACAAGTATCTGCTATTACAAAACTGAGCAAACATCTGGGCCGAGGCTGACAGTTTCAGGTTTACCGTGCCAAAAGCACAGCACAATCCACACAGGGGTACATATCACAACAGCAACTCTTCAAGCACAATCCACCCACCACTGTGACATATTTTTCCCCCCAGTGGATGGCAATCAAGATGTATTTTCTCTTTGTTCATCCCTTCTGACCCAAGCTTTAGAGCTTGCAAAAGCCCAACACCTGATTTGCTGTTGGCTCTTCAGCAACAAAACAAGTCTCTTTGAAAACATTCAAGCAGCTGACTTAAAAAGAATTCTAAAAAATTAACAGTAGAAAGAAACTTACTTGAATTGGTATTTGAAAACAAAGCAACCTGTAATTTATCTCAAAAAAAAAAAAAAAATCATCATCTTAGCAGTGAGGTTGTGGGGTTCAATTTAGCTAGCTGAATAATTTTCAATTATATGTTAAGAATAAAACATTTTCACACAGGAATAAAGTTTTAAGGAAGGAACTGAAAGCCTGGGAGTTACTGTTGATACATGTGCCAGAGACCAACCATGAAAGTAAGAAGCAACTAAAAATGCTCATTCACAAGCTGTCTCAAAGAAAATAATCTCCAAATAATTCTATTTCTTAGCAGACATACCATACTTGAGACCAGGTTTTACCTGTCACTTAGAGAAAGACTTATGGGTGATGAGTATTCAGGTCACACACACCTTCTCTGCAGCAACCCACAGCACAACTATTCATGTGATAAACACCCACGTCACCACAGAAGCCAGTGGCAATGAATAATGTAGGAGACCCAGTCACTCTACAACATATCATACCCATGGGATATGAAGACAGCACTTTAGCTTAAGTCATCCTTCCCTCTCCAGGGCACAAGCACGCTGCTCTTCAGTTATCCTCTCTCCAGCTCTTGTCCTGCACATACATTAACAGGTCAAACCCAGCAAAACAGGTTGAGTTGTTTGAGCAGAAATAGGGACACAAACACAAATGCAATATACCCTCTCAGAAGATGACATTCACATTTCCCATGAGATGTACTTTCCCACCATTAAGACAATAATTTCATAGAGCATTAGCTAAACCAGGATAAAATGGAGCCACATTCAGCCTTCACTTGTAACTCTGCCTGAATGAAGGCAAGTTATTAAAAGCACACTGCAAAACTGAAGTGAAATCTGAATTTGAGAGTTAGCTCCTTTTTAAAAAGGCATTATCATCTGTGTTCTAAATACAAACTTGCCCAGTAACCCACTTCAGTTATTCACTCCTATTATTGTGAATACTGTTATCACTGTATAATTCTCCCCAACCCCTCCTGATATTCTCCAGTGTGTTCCAGCTTATGCTGCACGCAAGAGGCTGCTCTATCCTAGAGCATCCTTGATATCCATCACACCAGGGCAAGGCACGGAGCTTACAGCATCATGAGACAAAGCACTCGGCACTGCCAGCTTGGCTTCTGCGGCACTCTGTGCCTTCCAGCACCCTTCTTAGCCAACCACTCTGCCAACACTGCTGGCCTTCACGCAGCTTTCACGTCAGTCTGGGCATCAACTCACACTACAGATTTATTGCACCATTGGAAGAGTGTCTTTGGCTTGGATCTGCATTGTTTCATATATTTTTCTTTTATGTTATTTTCATAAAATCTATGTAGGAAAATGTGTACAGGAGACCAAACTGCATTCATTAAAGCTCAGGCAAACACTCAGACTGCACACTTATTGTAAGTGCACAAAAAAAAAAAGGCAGAATAAAAGGCTCAAGTCTCTCTACAGTTTTAGTCATAATCAATTTTAATGAAGCTGTTACAAGACCTCATCATTTTGACTTCAAAGCTAGCTCAAAGACAATGAAGAACCTTTAACTTAGGTACTGTGTACTAACAGAATCTGCACACTAGGACAACATACTCAAAACTTCTTGCACAATAGGTAAATAGTTGTAAAAAGGGATCATCTCCTCTACCTTGCAAGCCTCTGTCATTCTGGTTTGGTGAATTAAAAATAAAAAAAAAAATTACTGCACATTTTCTTCTTAGGCAAGCCTATAAAAGGTTTGCAATAGATCATTACATATGCACTTAGAATTAAGGCAGAACCACTGTTAGAAGTAACTAACAGACCTGTCCTATCTCCAGCACCTCAAATATATTAACTGCTGGGGCTTGAGGACTATTCTGGTTGATTGATATTGGGTTTTTTTGGACAAGATTGGGTTGGGGGTTTTTTGTTTGGTTGGTTGCTGTTGTTGTGCTGGTTTGTTGTTTTGGTTTTTGTCACCTCCCCCCCCTCAAAAAAAAAAAACCAATGTCAGCAAGTACTTGGAATATTTCTTGCTCAGAATAGCTGTTGGTTAATAGGAAAAAAAAAATCCTCATTTAGCTTATTCCATTATCAATCATCTTTGCTGGCTAGCTGACTCACCATCTAGGGATGATCTCTTAGGGAAGTAAAACAGATGAAAAATATGGCACCCATTCTTAGAGAAAAAGATATTCAGTTTTTTGTTTTTTTTTGTTTTTTTGGTTTTTTTTTAAAGACTGCAGTTTTAGTGCTATGCATTATTCTCTCAATTCCCACCTCTGATAGGGAGATCTATTAATGGTGCAATAACACAATTAAAAGAATGAGATTAATTTTCTGAACAAATTCAAAAGCCAAGCATACATCTTCCTACTGTGTCATTAAAACTGCCACAAGGCTAAAACTTCTTAAAAGTAGGATTAGGTAAATTAAAAAACAAAAACTAAACTAAACAAAAAAAACCAAACCAAACCAAACCAAACAAACAAAAACAAACAAAACCCAAACAAAACAAAACAAACACCCCCCCCACAAACTAAAACACACACAACCACCACCACAATAAAGAAACAAAATAAAACCCACACCAAAACCAAACCAAACAACAAAACACAAACCCACACCAAACAACCCAACCTGAGGCTACGAGGCTACTAGTAGAAGAGATCTTGCATTTTCTCCTAAGAAAACGATGGTTAACTATTTGAGCAACAACAGGAAAAAATATGCTTCCCACAGCAGAGAAATTAGGAAGATAGAAGATACAAAATCATCAGCTCCAGAAAGGTGATGAGAATCACTACCTAAAGAGCAAACTCCAAGAACGGCTGTCAGATGATGTGACATTTGGTACTTAGATGTCAGAAATGTTATTCCTGAATCATATATTTGCTTCCTGCATGTACCAATGACTTCCCATTGTTCTTTGTACAACTTCTGATTTCAGAACAGTGTCGACCAGATCTTTGCCTTAAGCTATACAAAGCTTTCCTCAACCATCCTATAGGCTTCAAAGGTTTATTCCCTTCAGTTTAGCCATATTCTACCCTGCAACACAAAAGCATATTCTTAATTACTTTGAAAAACCCTTTCTGACAGTTGCAGACAAAACTACATGCAGTAGGACTGCACTCAGTATTTCTACTTTGTGGGCTTCTGCATCCCCTTGTTTTAACAAAAGCCTATATCCAGGGAATTATATTTAACTTTTTTTTTCCCCAGCACATAGAATTTTTTCCAGTTCATGCCAAACCATTCACATCAGTAAGAAACCAAGGGGTGTGATACCGCTCACTGTGGTCAATGTATCTCATCTCAATGCTGTGCTCCCAAATTCAATTTAGCACAGAACAAGACTTTTTTTTGTTGCTGTTTGTTTTAATCCAAATAAAAGAATGCCGTGGATACACACCATAGTGCTTTTTCCTACTGCCCCCAAATTCTCACCGCACCCACTCATGCTGTACCAAGAATGCCAGCTATGTTTAGACTTTTGCTTGAAAGTACTGCAGGAATTTAAGGTCAGCAGTAGCCACAGGGGGGCAAATTTACTCAAACCAGTTAATCAATACAGTAAAAAAACTGTAACCTCTTCAACAGAGACAGTGGGGCTTGATAGCTTCTTAAATGACTACTGATAAAGGCTTGAAACACACGAACAATGCTGGCTTGGACGGGAGAATTCTGGAGCTGTCTGCATATTGATTCTCTCTGGCTAAACGATGACTGAAGATGCAAAGTATTATAAAACTTAAAATTAAGAAGAAGGTGCTCTACAACAAGAGGCAAAGCATATAATAGAACAAATTCAACCAAAGTATTGCTAAGAGAGATCTCAAGGAAACCTCCAGTAAATCAATGGGAATTTAGACACTATTTTCATTGCACCTAGATCAAGGTCTGTGCCACAACTTAAAATTAAAAAAAAAAATCTTTTGGAGCTTACAACTATTTTTTTATTCACACATGCCACTTCCAAGAGATCTCGGAACCTGTACAAGAGCAGAGTTACAGCTCTAGGAACAGAATCACTGACCGGTCACACCAAGGTTGAACACAGGTAGCTGATGTGAGACCACCTGAAAATCAAAATATTAAAACTCTACCAGACACTTCAAAATCTAAACAGTGACAGAAGTTGCTAAAAAGCAGTATGAGAAGTGAGCAGCTACAACCTCAGCTGAAGTCCACAGAAACTAAAAATCGTTCCCACTGTTTCCAGTTTACCAACCTAAGAAGCTGGCTGTGCTCAGACCTACTAGCAGGGAGAACCAGTGGCTCCAAGACTTCCCATCAGAGATAAGTGTGCGTGTGTATACCTATGTGGATGAACACAGGTACACATTTTAGATGCCTGCAAGGCCAGCCAACTCAGCATCTTCATTTAAAAACACCTTATTCTCATAGTCAAAAGCAACAGAAAAATTTGAGTATTGCTATTAAGCACAGTATAAAGCAAAAACAAGAGCTGGAATTGTCTTTATACTGAGTCCTGGACTCAACAGGTTAAAGTGAGCACAAACAGGCAGTGCTCACCTCACCTTAAGGAATCATTTCACATACATTCAGCTGCAGAAAGTAAAAGTCAAAGTCGCCATTCCATGGCCAGCAGGGTGAAATGCTTCATGTAACAGTACAGTGTTACATCTACACTGATTTAAGCCAACTGTCCCTTTGAGCAGCAGTTGGCCTTTAGACTGGCTCAGCCACCTTATCACTACGACATTGTAACAAGGATTCATCTTCTTTGAGGGCTTACTTTTCAGCTGGGTCCTTGAATTGATTGGCGTGGACACGGGGCCACAAGGGTGCCACGCAGGAGGAAAATGGCTGTTGCAATAGCTTCAAGAAGAGAGACAGACACTCTCCTCCTTTAACAGTTGTTGTTGGCAACAGCTTTTAAAACGTTACTTTTGGAGCAGTCCAAAGCAATATGAAACCATGCCCATAATCTTTCACCATGCCTTTAAACTTCATTGAAAGATGTCACATCTGGCACATGTGACAGGCCAGGAGGATTGCCAGCACTAACGACTCAGATGACACATGTAACCTCACGAGTGTGCTTGACTTTTATCCTGCCCCTTCTGTTTTCAGTGCTGTTTACAAAGAGAACAAAGAAAAAAAGCTCTCATTGGGGTTATACCTACAGCTTAAAGAAATTCACACATGGGTTCATGTAAACTTCACACGGGAGCCTGATCTCAGCACAAATAAGTCCTCCTCCTTCTCTGTAGGGCTAGAAGGAGGATGAAGTAGCTGACACAGGGACAGCCCTGCTCTTTCCTTGCCTCTTGGGAAAGCAAGAGAAGGGCGATGCCAACACTGGTCAAGCAAAACCACCCCCAGAGGATGTAGAAGCTGCTGGTGTACACTGCCCACAGTAACACCCTTCTTTAAAGAGATGCCTTTTGTCAGAAACACCAGCCAGGCTGGGCACAAAAGCCCCTGGACACTCCCCAAAGCCCTGGGAGTTCCAAAAGGCATTGATGGAGTTTCACTCAGGGTAACATCATGCAAGTCCCTGTAAACTGGGTACCTGGTCAGAGAAATAGTTACCTGGCAAAGAGATGCCAGTTCTCCTGCGAGTCAGTTTGTATTAACAGGCACAACAGTATGAAAGCTTGTGAAAGCACCAACAATAGAGTTCAGTGGGTCTGAGGCCTAGAAAACATCACAGAAACCTGGGAAGCGTTCTACATCCCTTCCTAAGGGAGGGAGACAGCACCACAGGCAAAGGTACTCTGAATCACAGTAAGTAAAGCAGGTCTTAAATCAATGGAGAATGCTTTGGTGTGAGGAGAAAATCTTGTTCACAGCAGTAATTAGCAGACAAGACCTGTTCCCAGTGAAATCAGTGGGGCTAGGATTCTGCACCCTTTTTCTATAATTAACACTGGTGTGGTTTTTTATGTACATGTGATTGCAAAGGAGTATGTGGCCAGGTCATTATTAGAGAAATCAATACATTTATATATATAAAAAAACAAAAACAAAAACAAAAACCCCAAACAAACAAACAAACAAAAAACCCCCACACAACAACAAACCACAACACCAAAACACTAAACATAACCACCAACAAAACACCACATACCTTCCATGTAATACGCTACAACAGATACATATTTAAAAAACTGATCTCAAAGGATGCTTTGAAATTCTCAGTGCATTTGTGCCGGTTGTGATCTGCCACCTTATTTCCTGGGGTATTTATTACTGATCATCTTTTCAATTGATCCTCTTTCTGTCTGTACTTGTAACAAGCAGCTTGTGAACTCACCTAAAGATAGGCTGCTAAAAGAAATAAAAAACCCAAATCTATTTCTAGTTACCAAAAAAATAAAATCCATAATTAGTATAGAACAGATATACTGCTGTATGTTTAAACCTTAACACAGAGGATTATTTAAAAAGCTCAGTTACTACCATTCAGCAAATATTCCCAAGAGACAGGCTTTGTGGCTCTTCTTTTTACAGTATCACTGTATCAAACCAGCAGAAAATAATGTCATACAAAAGCTCACTAAGCTCAATGAAATAACTCTACAAGATCAAGTCCCAGTTGGAGATGCCTGTAAGCAAAATGTATTCTGCAGAGGTCACTGGCTGGCAGTGGATCACTACATTATGAACTACACCCTTCCTTGCTGGTCATCGTACAGGCACATGAATATTTATGCCCAAATTTAGCACAACACTAACATGGCTGGTACAGTCAACAAAAACAGAGCTTTCAAACCTAATGGCATGGGATAGCTAAGTTACAGTAAGAGCAAGTCATTTATTTGACTATGGCACTGCATTAGCTGAGAATGGAGTAATCCACCTGACATCTAATACAGACTGGACACACGACACAAAGAGGCACTTCCAGAGGGTTGACAGATCAAAAAGCAGAAGCAGATTCTCTTCCTACTTCTGTATAATTAACTGGTGATAAGGAAGAGAACAGTTAAATACCCACAAGCAGTTGCCACCTTTTACACAATAAAGCTTTCAAAAATATCCTGTGAAACCCCAAAACATCTGTTACTGGGCTAATGAAGTGACTGTGCTTTCTGCAAGCCAAGCAAAGTTTTCTATTATAATGGCTTAAATAAAACAGACCCCAAGAGAGGAAATAAGTGTTACCCAAGCCACCTGGCATGTTTCCCTTGTCTTAGGTGTGATGGACAACCCTGCCAGACCAGGGACAGCATTTCCTTGCCAGAGTCATGCCCACTTCCCTCTTGATAAAGAATACTTTTAAGTAATTCTAAGACAGATCAATATTGGCATTGAAATGGACAAGAAGATTCTTGAAGGAATACTGTCCTTGTTCTCTTTCCCTGCTCCAGCATGGGGTCCCTCCCGTAAAACACAACCCTCCATGAACTTTTCCAACATGGGTCCTTTGGACTGCAGCTCTTCATGAACTGCTCCAGTATGGGTCCCCAGTCCTGTCAGCGAGCCTGCTGCAAAGCGGGCTCCTCTCTCCACAGGTCCTGCCAGGAGCCTGCTCCAGCAAAGGCTCTCTACAGTGTGACAGCCTTCTTACAGCATTCACCCGCTCCAGTGTGGCATCCTCCAGAGGCTGCAGGTGGATACCTGCTCCACTGTGGGCCTCCAAGGGCTGCAGAAGGACAGTCTGCTTCACCATGGGCTGCAGGCGAATCTCTGCTCTGGTGCCTGCAGCACACCTCCTCCCCCTCCTTCTTCACTGATCTTGGTGTCTGCAGACATTGTTTCTCCCACCTATTCTCAATGCCTCCTGTCTCACAGAGGTTTTTTGCCTTTCTTAAATATGTTGTCACAGAGGTGCTACAACCATCACTGGTGGGCTTAACCTTGGCCAGTGGAAGGTCCATCTTGGAACCATCTGGCATTGGCTCTACTGGACAGAGGAGAAGTTTCTGACAGCTTCTCACAGACATCACCCCTGTAACCCCCACTACCAAACCCAATACAGAGACCCATTAGATCGAAGGAGGTGCTGCCAGGCCTGGCCAGCAGCCCAAGCTACAGCCAGTGGCATGCTTGTCTGCTGCCCTTTCTGAACTCCAGCACCATTCATCAAATTTGGAGCCAAACCGTGATTATACTGCAGATAGGCCATCCAACCACTTCAAAACTTTAAGCCAAAGTGAAAGAGGGCAGCCAGTGTGTGCTTGCAGCCCAGAAGGCCAATCACACCCTGGGCTGCATCAAAAGAAGAGTGGCCAGCAGATCAAGAGAGGTGATTCTGCCACTCTGCTCTGGTGAGACCTCACCTGGAATACTGTGTCCAGCTCTGGAGCCCTCAGCACAGGAAGGACATGGACC